>JBBPBX010008495.1:50812-62379 GCA_038048925.1 Garcialebias charrua | reverse complement strand
ATATATATATATATATATATATATATATATATATATATGCTCCTTTCAGCAAATTTTTGAAAGTACAGAGCTATATCTCAACAAGTCTTGCTCTGGTGTAAGATAACTCTCAACTGAAGAAGCAATGCTTTTGGAATGTGGGGGGAGTATGTTAATGAAGGTTCTCAGTGTGGGGGATTGATCCTTTGTTTTGTCCTACTGGAGGTGATATGCTGGAGAAGGAAGGAAGGAATGTTTACTATTCAAACCCACAAACAAAGACCTCCAGTCCCAGGGGGCCCAGACACCTAATGGGAGGTGAATACTTTAAAATTGTCATTTGACAAACTCACAGTAGTTCTAATAGTAGTGTGAATTTTCTGGGTTTGCCAGTTTAACAGATGACTCCAATGTGCTCCCTACATTATTTTCCAAACTTTTACAGATGACTCCAATGTGCTCTCTACATTATTTTCCAAACTTTTACATCTCATTGCTAGATCATCCGATCTGTTCCTACTGTGTGTCATCTTTCACCATTTCTAAACACATATATATTGTTGTTATTCGTTAACTGTTCTTGGCAAACGGGTACAGATGACTCCAATGTGCTCTCTACATTATTTTCCAAACTTTTACATCTCATTGCTAGATCATCCGATCTGTTCCTACTGTGTGTCATCTTTCACCATTTCTAAACACATATATATTGTTGTTATTCGTTAACTGTTCTTGGCAAACGGGTGCTGGACGGGCACGAGAGAGTTTGAGGTGGCGACCGAGCGGACGAGCTGGAGCTCCCGCGGTCGCCACAATAAGGCCAGAGCTGCGCTAAGCTGCGAGGGCCTCAACGCCGCTTGCGGCTTTAATTCAATTTGTTACTGCTGATGTTTGAACTGTGTTTGTTTGTTAAGTGTCCTTGGGTGTCCTGAAAGGCGCTTTTAAATAAAATGATTATTATTATTATTATTATACATTACAACAACATGACACCTCTTAGTTAAAGACAGAATTGTACAGTATTAGTAATTGTGGCAGAGTATTATAATTATTACTATATTACGATCAGTGTGGTCAAAGGCGTGGAAATCATGAGAAGACTGAAGGAGTCTGGATTGGTCAGGACCAAACAAACCTCCATTAAAGTTAAAAATAAAATTAAAATACTTAATTTCTGGATTAATGGGAAGGATACTTACAACTAGTCCATGAAGGAGAAATAAATGAAATAAATTGAGAAATGGGATAATAAAAACAAACTAGAAGTATGAGCATAAATATGGTTAAAATTCATATTATCTCCATACTTTTAATTTTTTCAGCTCCACAACCAAAGGCTAGTGACCATGAGGAAACTTTGTGTCAAACTTATATAAACTGTGGTCACAAAAAGATGCATGGCATATGAAAATTAAAAAGATAGAGGACTTGGAGCACCAGATCTGTGTTCAGCTGCGAACGCCGGAGTGCTTCAAATAGGAACGTCTCATGGGTTGGAACCAAACAGACTCATAGTAGAAAAGGCAAAGCAAGATCAGGAATCCCATTTTATAAACTTGTTCATGGAGATATAAAAATAATCATATGAACAGTAAATAGATCAATAAAGAACTAAACAGAGACAAGAATAAAAATATAAATTGTGGTTTTGCTGAATATGAACTTGTAAACCCAGTAAAAAATGTAAATAAGAATCTCTAATAAATATGATCTTTATATTTGCCTGACGCCCTTTGTGATTTTAGCTTATCTATAGCCTGGTTTAAACCAGACCCTTGTCCTTCACTTCGCTTTGGACTAGGGTCTGGCATCTCTGCCATAGACAACGATTTCTCCTGGAGATTTTTGAATGGACCAATCAGAGAACAGGAGGCAGAGTTTTGTTAGTTTAGTCTGGTGAGGTCCAGGCTATTCAGATAAATTGCTCAGAAACCACTCGGTGGATATTTTTTCTGCCACCAGTGTGTAATTATATGTCTTTAATTTACTGACTGTTGGCCTAGATGAAACATTTGAGATAAAATTCGATTTTTTATCATTTATTTTCGTAGCGCACCCGAGGCTGTTTGGAAAATATCAAACCGAAACTATTTAATATCCAGCAGATTTGACCATTTCGTGAATTGATTTAGGAACTGTTAAGCTCAGGAACACTTCTGATATAACGTCAGCGGTGAAATATATTTTTTCTCAGCAGAGAAATAATAGTTTTTTACCTTGTTTTGATGAAAATTCGTTCGTGGCGGCAGCCATTTTGAATGACGACGTCAGTCGACATCGTTCAAAACTCCGCCTTCTGCTCTCTGATTGCTCAGGAACACTTCTGATATAACGTCAGCTATGAAATATATTTTTTCTCAGCAGAGAAATAATAGTTTTTTACCTTGTTTTATTGAAAATTCCTTCGTGGCGGCAGCCATTTTGAATGACGACGTCAGTCGACGTCGTTCAAAACTCCGCCTTCTGCTCTCTGATTGGTCCGAACAAAAATCTACCGGAGAAATCCTTGTGGGTGGGTGCAGTCCCAGACTGTGCAGTGAAGGGAAATGAGAATTGAGCGGAGCTGTGCAGGAAGGCGAGGGCCAGGCTAGCTTATCTACAGCTATAAACACTTTTTTTAATTTTTAATAAAACAACATCATCCATCTATCCATCCATCCATCCATCCATCATCTTGACCTGCTTCTTCCTATTCGGGTCACAGGGGTCACTGGTGCCCATGTCCAGCAGTCACTGTGCGAGAGGCAGTGGACACCCTGGACATGTCTCCAGTCCATCACAGGGATGAGACAAACAACCATTCACTCTGTCTCTCACACCAAGAGACAATTTAGAGTTACCAGTCAGCCTAACATGCATGTTTTTGGTCTGTTGGAGGAAACAAGAGTGCCCGGAGAAAACCCACGCGTGCACGTAGAGAACATTGAAACTCCACCCAGAAAGGTCCCCGGCTGGGATTTGAACCGACGACCTTCTCGCTAAGAGACAACAGCTCTTCAAACTGATCCACCATGCCGCCTTAAAACTTCCTTAAATAGCAATTTATGTTCAAGGTGGTTTCCTTCACATTCCTCGGACCAAACTGAGGACCATGGGAGACCGGGCATTCTGTGTGGCTGTCCCCCGCCTGTGGAACTCCCTCCCTGACTACCTGAGAGCTCCACAGTCACTGGTTGACTTTAAAAGCGACTTAAAGACTTTTCTTTTTAAGTAAGCATCCACGTGATTTTATCTTTGATCTTAGTTGATATTTTTATTGATTTTACTTGATTTTATCACTTGTTTTATTTTGATCTTTGCTTTTGTTGCACTTTGTAGCACTTTGAGATTTTTATTAATGAAAAGTGTGTTATAAATTGAATTCATTATTATTATTATTATTATTATTATTATTATAGGGTTATGTGAAGCTCCAGTCACTAATTGAGCTACATTTATTTTTAAAGCTGGGCAGGATTTTTATTTATTTATTGTTTGTGAGGATTTAGGTTGCATATTAAAAACTTTACTTTAAAATATTCTGCACTTTTAAATGATTGAAAGTGACATTTACTTGTACAAGCAAAAAACACATAAATGTGAATTGTAAAATAATATGTGTAAAGCACAATATTGATGTAAATGTATTGATTTACATACCAATATCATAATTTACCATGTATTGAGAACTGTCATGGCTAAAATCCTGTCACAACAAGAATAGAAACACATTTTATTAAAACAAGGTCACAATATTTATTTATTTATTATTTATTGAAATTCATTAATTTCATTAAAATCAAGTCAACAACTCAATAAAAAAAAACATACATTCAAAATAAAATGAAAGGCAGCAGATGAAGAATAATCTTATAATCTCTGCCCCTTTTTACCCAAATAAACTCACAACAATAATTTATCAAAGAACAAAATTAACTGCATCACCAAATGTAAGACTACATCAACTCAAACAACAACTCAAATAAATTCTTATGTTATTTTTCATATTCCTTCAAAAAAAATCCCTTTTAACAATCTCTTAAATATATACCGAGATCTGGCTGTTTTAACATTTTCTTCTAGGCCATTCCACAATCTTATTCCCTGAATTATTGTACACCGCTCCTTCAAACTGGTACGAAAACAAGGTTTCACAAATATTTCTGTCCCTTTAAGAAAATAAGTGCTTTCCCTTTTAACATGTTTACAGTTTACGATGTTTACAGGCAATGTATTTTTATGAGCCCTATACATAAAAAGCAAAATGCTATAATCAACCAAGTCATAGAACTTCAATATCTTTAGTTTCTGAAACAATATGTTTGATGGATATCTATAATTTTTTCTGGTAATAACTCTTACTGCTCGTTTTTGTAAAATAAAAATAGGATTTGTAATCGTTTTACATGACTTACCCCATACTTCAATGCAGTAAATTAAATGTGGAACAATTAATGTATTATATAACAAGACCAATGCTTTATCATTTGACAGTTCCCTTACTTTATACAGTAATGCTATTGATTTTGATAATTATTTTAAAAATTGTTTATGTAAGGTTTCCATGTCAATTTTTCATCAATGATGACACCCAGAAACTTCACCTCACTAACTCTATGAATCTCCATCTACTGTAAATGGTGCATCAACATTCCTTTTACTATTGCTGAATATCATGTAAAATGTTTTTTTCCATCGGATCTGGGGAGTGGGCGAGTGGCTCGTCCTGTTCAGGTGGCCCTGGGGACTCTGGGCTCGGTGTCCTTCCTTGAGTCTTGGGCTTTGATCGCCCCTTTGTCTGCCTCGGGCTTTGTGGGGGACGGATCTCTGATGCTTCACAGTCACTACTATATGTTCTATTGGAGGAACCTTATTCACTTATGCATGCTCACAACCTCACACAAATGGATGCAGGGATGTATATGTAGATATCATATGCAGATACTGTATATAGATGGATATGTGATATGAATGCATGCATGTATACTGTATATATATTTGTAGGTATGGGTATGTTTATTTATAGAAATCTACTGCAAGGTCATGAATATTATTAGTCTTTATGCATGTATGTTTCGTTGCTGTGTTCTGTCATGTGCTTTGCAGGATTGCGGACGGAGGTTGGGTGTGTTTGCCTTGTGCTCTTTTTGTGGATAATTGTTGTTTTGTTGTCTTACTTTCTATCTTTTCCTTCTCTCTATTAAAAAAACGTATCAGTGTGAGAGGATGGCTATAAGGTGAGAAGGGAGGCTATCTATAAATGGAAAAAAGAGGGAAAAAAATAATAAAAAAATAAATAAATGTTTTTTCCAAATTTAACGATAATTTATTTAATTGAAACCAATTTTGTATTTTTACAAATTCTGTCTGTATCTTTTCCAACAATCGTTCAATGTCTTTACCCAAACAGAAAAATGTTGTGTCATCAGCAAATAATACACATTAAAAAAGTTCTGACACATCTACCAAGTCATTCACATATAAATTAAATAACTTGGGTCCAAGTACAGAACCCTGCGGCACTCCACATGTATTGTTACAAAGTTCAGATCTGACATCATTTATTTGAACAAATTGTTTTCTTTCTTTCAAGTAACTATTTACCCACTCCAAAAAAGCTAAGTCTGGTCCTCTGGACATTCAAAAAACAAAACAAAACAAAGCAAAAAAAAAAAAACTGTAGAAACGTTTCGTCTTTCGTCCGAAAGACTTCCTCAGTCTGAGAAGCTGTGTTCAGCTCAGTCTTATAAATAGCACCCTCCCACAGTGGATCAACCAGTTGGCTGATGACAGCCGAAACCAGCTGCTCACATGATCAAGGAGGACCATCAGCCTGACGATGGATCGTTAACACCCTGATGGTTGTTTGCTATTCACAGAGGGCTGAGTGATACTAGCAATAACAGCATTGTAAGTGGGGGACAGTTGAACCCGGAGGCCTCCACCTCTGTTTAATGATGGACGGTTTCTTTTCACAAAGATGGCCTCCTTTACTCCTCTCTCAAACCATTGTTCCTCTCTATCAAGGATGTGAACATCTTCATCCCTGAAAGAGTGACCGCTGGCCTGGAGATGAGTGTAGACTGCAGAGTCCTGACCTGATGATGTTGATCTTCTGTGCTGGGCCATCCTTTTGGCCAGTGGCTGTTTAGTTTCCCCGATGTAAGACTGATCCAGAGGTCCAGAGGACCAGACTTAGCTTTTTTGGATTTTTCTACCTGGATTATTGAGCATGCATCAGGGTATTTACCCACTGTAGTGCTGGCCCTCTAATACCATACCTATACAACTTTTCAAGAATAATTTTGTGGTCAATAGTATCAAATGCCTTCTTTAGATCAACATAAATACTAACACAACTCTTTTTCTGGTCAACAGCAGTTGTTATTTGTTCCATTAATTCAATAAGAGCCATTGATGTTGAAGTATTAGATCTAAATCCATATTGACTGTTACTTAATATAGTCTGTTTAATGATAAATCCATCCAATCTAGTCACAAATAACTTTTCCAAAATTTTAGAAAACTGTGGTAGCAATGATATTGGTCTATAATTATTTAACACACATTTCTCACCATTCTTAAAAAGAGGGAGTACTTTGGCTATTTTCATATTGTTTGGAAATATTCCTGTTGAGAATGACAGATTACATATATATGTGAATGGCTCAATGACATAACTTATTACGGTATATATTTTACAAACATCATATCCATGTCAACCCAATCTTTTGATTTTTTGTCTGTGAGGTGTTTTACAATATTCATTATTTCTTCTTTGTTAGTTCCTTCGAGAAAAATACTATTTTTACAACTTGTAGCTTTGTAATTCACATCTTTATCTATTATTGGTATTTTAGTAGCCAGACTCCGGCCAACATTCACAAAATAATGATTAAATTATTTTACAATTTCAGTTTGATCGTGGATCTCAATACTGATACTCAATATTGAAATGTCTACGTCTCTCCTGTTCTGCTGATGTAGTATTTAGAAATATGAGTGTGAGGAGGATTATGTTAAAAATGCCTCAGTGTACCCAGTGCCAACTTGAACAATTGCAGCACACATACAATTATCATTAGGTTCTTTTTTTTCTAGTCACAATAACATTTTCACTAGTTACACTCACTTAAATGATGTAAATATAAAAATGATGGAGAAAAACTGGTTCATGCAAAGAATCTAGACTGGACTATTGCAGTGGTTTATTATCTGGGTGTCCAAAAACTTATTTACAAAGTCTTCAGTTAATCCAAAATGCTGCTGTCAGAGTCTTAACTGGAGTTAGTGGGAGAGATCATATATCTCCAGTTTTAGCTTCTCTCCAATGGCTCCCTGTCAAATCCAGAAGTTAATTAAAAATCTTACTTCTAACCTACAAAGCTCTCAACAACCTAGCTCCATCTTATATTACAGATCTTATTGTTTCATATTTTCCCAACAGAGCAATTCCCTCTCCGACTGCAGGTTTACTTGTGGTTCCAAGAGTTTTCAAAAGTGGGAGGAAGATCTTTCAGTTATCAGGCTCCTCTCTTGTGGAACCAACTTCCAGTTTCTGTCCATGAAGCTGACTCATTGTCCAGTTTTAAGACTGGGCTGAAGACTTTCCTTTTTGATAAATCATATAGTTAGGGTCAACTTGTTATGCTGCATTAAGCTTAGACTACTGGAGGACAAATTGACCTCATTTCTTAAAATGAATTGTTACAATTGAATAGTTTTCATTTGAAATTATCTCTATCTTAACACGTTTGATTCTTGACCTGCCATTGTGTATCTGTTCCTTCCTCCAGTTCCTCTCAAACCCACCCGGTCGAAGCAGATGGCCGCTTGTCCTGAGCCTGGTTCTGCTAAAGGTTTCTTCCTCATGAGGGAGTTTATCCTTTCCACTGTCGCCTTCATGCTTGCTCACAATGAAAGTTCTGCCATGAAGTTAAATTCAAAGAAGCCTGCTCCTCAGACAAATAGTCTTAAATTTATGCATATACAGTACAGTATACAGTATACGTATATACTGTATATATGTATAAAGTATATGAATATGACTGTTTCTGTTCAGTGCCCTGAGATGATGTCTGTTGTTGTTGCCATATAAATAAACTGAATTGAATTCAACTGAACTAGTTGGCATTCAAAAAA
The DNA here is from genome assembly GCA_038048925.1 of Garcialebias charrua. Lineage (NCBI taxonomy): Eukaryota > Metazoa > Chordata > Actinopteri > Cyprinodontiformes > Rivulidae > Garcialebias > Garcialebias charrua. The sequence goes on along the minus strand of JBBPBX010008495.1, from coordinate 54,279 downwards.
TTAAAAAAAGGCCACAGTCCCACTCTTACGGATAAATACTACTATAAACAGTTCCAGTTTTAGTAGTGGAAAATATTTTTAAAATACATAAAAACCAGTAAAAGTTTAGGTTGCCATTTTAACATTTAAACGTCTGATCAAATACGTATTGCTTATATCCGATTTTCAATCATTCTTGGGCAAAATGAACATTTCAGACAGCTCTAACATCATTCTTTTAAGGACAAATTACGTCACGTCTTTATTTGTATGTGTGCATCCTATCTGGAATCACATTATATACATCTATATATCTGTACAATGTAAAAGTCACATTTCAGGCATAGACAATCAAATTTTCACTTGTAATTAAGTTTTATTGTACATGTCTTAATGTGCTGTTTGCCTGATTATCACACCAGAAATTTGAAAATTTTCCAAATTTATTATGAAACAAACAAAAAAAAAGAAACATGTTTGATTTGTCATTAATATAACTTTGTTGTCTAGCTTCAGATGAATATGTTGAACCTCTAAAACAGCAACAAAACAAATAAGCAAAGAAACCCCGATGAAAATCACGCATAAACAAATGTAGGGTGTTTACATAATGCTTTATTCAAATAACCCAAAATTGTTCAATTATTTTTTGACAAACAGATGCTTGTTGAAGTCTCAGCTGAGATTTTATGCTCAGTTATATTTAATTGTGTCACTTAATCAGCATGTGATCAATAATTATTAAAACATGAAAAAGGCTTTATTTTCTTTAGTGTCACTTCTGTTGACAGCCAAAGACTGTGAACTGCTCAACCAGGTCCTCCAAGCCCAAACAAGTTGCTCGGTACTTCTCAGCCTGGCACTCGCCATCTGTGGGCCAGTACTCCACCCAGGTATTCTCACCAAACATATACTTGTATCTGTGCACAGGAAAATGCACAACATATATTTTTTTACTAGGTTTATAAATGCTGTAAGAAGAATAAATAAATATCTGAGTATATCATAGAGTAGCAAAAATAAATAACAGTAGTTCTCATTTTTAGATGTTAAAAGACATACATTTTTCTAATCTTTAAAATAGTTGGCTTCATTACCACAGAGTGGGAAAATTCGAGTATTGGTGCAAGCAAGAATTTACTTCACATGAGGCTCTTTTTTATGGTTTGAAACCCAACGGTAATTTGTTTTTATGCGTACTGTCGTACTCTTGTATAACACTGGATATTTCTGATATCATGAAGAGTTGTCTCACTTCATCTGTTCATGCCATTTGTAATGATGTGAAAGCTTTATTAACTCATTCTAACTCTCCTTTTTAAACTAAACAATAGGTTTCAAATTTTTTTGAACTTGTGTAATGAGTTATAGCACTCTGGTGCTTGACTGCCTGGCTGACATCAGTGACTGGATGGCTTTAAATTTCTTAAATTTTAATGAGAATAAGACTCAAGTCATGTTGTTTCCACTATGGCACGATCAAGAACCACTGTATTGATTTTTCCTCTCTAGCCATCCATCCATCCATCCATTTTCGTCCGCTTATCCGAGGTCGGGTCGCGGGGGTAGCAGCCTAAGTAGGGAGGCCCAGACTTCCCTCTCCCCAGCCACTTGGAGCAGCTCCTCTGGGGGAATCCCAAGGCGTTCCCAGGCCAGCCGAGAAACATAGTCCCTCCAGCGTGTCCTGGGTCTTCCTCTGGGTCTCCTCCCGGTGGGACATGCCCGGAACACCTCACCAGGGAGGCATCCAGGAGGCATCCTAACCAGATGCCCGAGCCACCTCAACTGGCTCCTCTCGATGTGGAGAAGCAGCGGCTCTACTCCGAGTCCCTCCCGGATGACTGAGCTTCTCACCCTATCTCTAAGGGAGAGTCCAGACACCCTGCGGAGAAAACTCATTTCAGCCGCTTGTATCCGAGATCTCGTTCTTTCGGTCACAACCCAAAGCTCATGACCATAGATGAGGGTGGGAACGTAGATCGATCGGTAAATTGAGAGCTTTGCCTTTCGACTCAGCTCTCTCTTCACCACGACAGACCGGTACAGCGCCCGCTTCACTGCGGACGCTGCACCTATCCGCCTATCGATCTCACGCTCCAGTTTTCCCTCATTCGTGAACAAGACCCCGAGATACTTAAACTCCTCCACTTGGGGCAGGACCTCCTCCCCGACCCGGAGAGAGGGCATGCTACCCTTTTCCGGCTCAAGACCATGGCCTCGGATTTGGAGGCCTCTCTAGCCCCGTTAAAGAAATAGGTTGTTACTAATCTGGGAGTGAAAATGGACCCTTCCATGAAATTAAACAGTCGTGTCAACATGGTTGTTATAGCCTGTTTTATTTTATTATTTTTTCAGTTGAGGCAACTGTCTAAATTGAAGCCCATACTGTCCAAAAGTAATCTTGAGACAGTAATACATGCATAGGAACTATTAGTTCCTATGCTATTATATTATACTATATTATTAATTAGTCAGAAAGAAACAAGCCATAACCAAACAGAACCTAGCTCAGTAAACAAGCCAACTACACAAAAATGTGAGCTTTCTAACAGCTTTGTTAATAAAGGGTAATAAGGGTTGAATGAATATACTTAATTAGAATCATGTGGTGGACCACTAGGGGGCTCTACTCACACCCAGTGGACCGGATGTATTACAGGATGCTTTTATTGTGAAAGGTCCAGAGGACCGGATGTATGTGGGTATATAAAGCAGTGTTGGGCGGGTTCCCGCCAGTTTAGTAAGAGTTGATTAAAAGGTGAAGTTCTACAGCCTGTCTCCTGTGTCGTCTCTTCACCCCCTCTTACACTGGTGACCCTCGTGAACTGAATATGTCGACACCTGACGCTTCAGCCAGCTCTCTTCAGCTGTCCACGGCTGTGGAACCTACACAGGCGGCCCCGCTCGCTTTTTCGGTGGCCGTTAAAATCCCGGACTTCTGGCTGCACGCGCCCCAGTCCTGGTTCGCTCACATCGAATCACAGTTTGCTCTTCGCGGGATTTCTGTTGACGACACCAAATACCACCATGTGGTTGCTTCGCTGGATCCGCTGACAACCCAGCGGGTAATGAGCCTGCTACAAGACCCTCCTGCACAAGGAAAATACGACGCCCTCAAGCAGCTCCTTCTGCGGCGCTACACACTCTCAGAGGCGGAGCGCGCTGAGAAACTATTTTCCTTCTCCGGTTTGGGTGACGGGACAGCTCTCGAGCTCGTGGAGAGCATGTTGTCCTTGCGGGGATCAGACGACTGCGAGTTCCTCTTCCGCCACCTTGTCCTCCGCCAGCTTCCAGCTCCGGTGCGAACCGCACTGGCCAACTCCCCGTTTCTGCAGGAGAAGGATTACCGCGCGCTGGCCGAAGAAGCCGACCGCATCATTCTAACCGCGAGGACCTTCGAGGTACAGGCAGTGGTCCCTGGATCTCCAGCAGCGCCCGAGTTTCGAGCGACGCACACAGCGCCGGACGAGCCAGCGGTGGTAGCAGGA
>JBBPBX010008495.1:31296-42295 GCA_038048925.1 Garcialebias charrua | reverse complement strand
TTTTTTCCACTTGTTTACATGAATGTGGTCTTTTCTTAAATTTTTTATGTAAAAAAATGTAAATACATGTTAAAATTAATTATATAATTTTTGTGTTATAACGTCACCCCCACTGGCTGAAACAAAGCATAAATAAATAAATAAAAAGAAAACTTTCATACAAATTTGAAGTGGCGCAGCGGTCTTCACGGACATCTTTGTGTTCCGTCAGTGAGGACTGAACTTGGAAAAAGGGCCTTCTCCTACTCCGCTCCTGCTTCATGGAATATCTTACAAAAAGATCTGAAGCTCTCGACCTTGACTTCTCTAAATGGTTTTCAGAATCTGTTGGAATCCTGGCAAAAACCAATGCAGATTTGTTCCTGTTTTTGATTTTGTACATCTACCTTATAATGTTTGCTACTTTTGCTACTTTTTCTTTTGTCTATTGTTTAATGTATTTGTACCATTGCTGTTCATCGTTCTTTAGTTTGTAGCAGGTCGCTTTCGTAAATGAGCCCTCAAAGCTCAATAAGATTTACCTGACTAAATAAAGGTTGAATGAATGAATGGACTATTTTGAACTTTTTAGCATCAATGGTTTCGTATTTTGAGCCCAAAATATCCGTTATATTGAAAGGTACTCAATACAATGTCATGAGGTCTGGTCAAAAACTAAAATCATTAACAAAACCTGCACAGTTTCAGGTTTGCACTCTACTTTTTCCATTGAATGATACAGCTGCTGTGAGGCTGGATGATAACGAAACAATATACCAAGAGGCAGAATAGATAACAGAGCAGCTTTATGAATTATATCCAGTGATTTGAACCTTTTCACAACATAATCTCAGCTTTAGCTGATAAATGTGAGTGAATATACTGTTTAAATATGCATGAGTGGCTTTCTTTTTTTAACAACACAAACATTAACTCTATATTGCAGAATAATATTGCATTCTTCTATTGCAAAGTTGGCAAAACTGTGATTTATGATATTTGAAACTGTCTCTTTAGTCATGAACCAATGCCAAAAATCATAAGGCAGCATCTGCAGAGGGTCATTTATTCAACAGGGGGTGCCATTTAAATAAGAGTTCATCCAAATTTCCTGGATGATCATGTCTCTGCGCTCAATCCTCTCGGCCAGTTCTGCTTCCTCGCTCACATAAGTCACTTCATCCCAACCGTTTCCCTCCTTCCTCTCTGAAGCCGAGAGTAAAGAGCTCTCTGTTCCCTCATCATCGTCATCACCTTCTGTTTCCTCCGCCACATTGTCCCGCTCCTGGCAGTGAACTGCCTCGGCTGTGCGTCCCTCACGTCTCCCTCGGCAGGTCACTTGGACAGACAGAGCCAGGAGGGTAAAGAGGAGGCCGACGCACACGCTGGATGTGAACAGCAGCGCTGCCATTTCTGGGTGTTCTGAGTTTTTTGGGGGGGTAGGAATAGGGAATATATTTCAGACTTTCTACATATGATGTGAATTAACAGCTGCAGCATGTGGGGAATATTTACCTCTGATGTAGACGTAGGCCAGAAGAGAGTTGCTCACCACTGCCCCTGAGTTTTCTGGCCCGTCTGATCTTTTGATAGCAGGCTCTTCCAGATCTGCCGGAGAAGCTTTTGGGAACATTACAAGCACGATAAGAGCAAAAGGTAAAAAATAGCTTGAAATTCCAGTACAGTATTTTCTGGTGTATAGGTCGCACCTGTGTACAGGTCGCATTGTCCAATTATCACCAGTAGATTGGAAAAATCCCTAGATAGGTCGCACTGGTGTATAGGTCGCACCTACGTTTAGCTCTGCTGCAAATGTCTGCCACAGGAGCGCACAGCAAGGCTTTTAAGAAGATTAACACTTAAAAACAATTATTTGTTTGATAAAAATTATAGCAAATATATGTCTGAGCTGAACTTTTCCTTAATAAATGAACGTAATTGTGAAATGAGCTGGATTTAAAAATTTGTTTCACCGAAAGTGATAACAAGCCATATATAGGTCGCACCTGAGTATAGGTCGCAGGCATTGAAAAAACTAGGGATGCACCGATCCACATTTCTCACTTTCGATCCGATCCTTATTAACTCAGTATCGACCGATACTGATACTTTCTCGATCCGATACTGTTCAGGTATTTGACTCTGTATAATGAAACTTTTGCACCCAAACTATTCATTTTAACATTGTGTGAGATAAACCCAATGAAGACACTCTTAAGCTTTACAATAGGGAACCCCCCTATTGTAAGGCTTAAGAGTGTCTTCATTGGGTTTATCTCACACAATGTTAAAAAGGGCAGTCACAGATTGTGATTGAACACAAGTGCTCTTTGAAGCTGGATCGGAAAAGTATTGGCAGGTTTGATCCGATACCCGATACTTAAATAATGCTGGTATCGGATACCGATACCGATACTGGATCGGATCGGCCCCATCCCTAGAAAAAACCATAAAAAGGTGCGACCTATACACCGGAAAATATGGTAATTAAAAAAATCAGTACCTTTTTCTGTAGTAGGAATCAAGGCGGTGTCTATTATCTTTGGGTCTGCTTCCTTCAGTAAGGTCTGTGGAACTATCATAAGAAGGACAACAGAGGAATCTTTGCATCATTAATGTGAACCAGCTGTAACTAACCACGAGTGGGCTACAAAGGTAGCACACACGTTCTAGAAGACGGGCCCAACAATGATGGAAAGAGGAACTCACTCCACTTCCTGACTACACATTATGATACATGAACAATGTAGCGGTGCCTGTTCCATAAAGTCTACGAGGATATAAAAAGAATGCTGTGTGTGTGTGCATGAGATAAGATCAGAAACGCTGATAGCAGGGCCCAACGTAAGAACTCAGTGTAAGCTTCAAATGCTCACTAATCAAACTGCAACACAATGAACAAGGCCAGAACGTCACGTTGAACTTATTTTTACTTTATAATATCCTTTCATGTTGCGTTGCAGGTCTGTAATGCCATTATGTGAGTGAGGGAAGAGAAAAAAGGGTCCTACCACAGGAATACAGCACAGTGAGGTACTTCCTGGTTCCTGGAAAGCAGGGGTCCCTAAAGGTCTGGTTGCCGACAGCAACGGCACACTTTTGTTTGCTGTAGCAGGACTTGGACACCAAGTGCACGGCCTCGTGGTTCAGACACTCTGAAGGGACAAACCAAAGACTAAATCAAGGACAGCTGTTGAGACGTTTCTCCAAACACTGAAACATTTAAACGCCGAGTCAGCATTCACGCGCTTGTTTTCCCGTTTGTAGCCTATTCTGTATAAGAGTTGCATTCGGGCCTAAAAAAAATCCGGCCCCAGCCCGTAGCCATTTTTCCGAACCCGACCTGATCAAATTAACTGTACCGGTAATTACAGACTTTACACGGTCTTTAAGCTTTTACTGCTTTTGAAAGCAAATCAGTTTGACATGATATTTTAAAAATGTATTTCAAAGTAAGGAAGATATAAGATTTCTTGTTTCACCAAATGGATTTTAACATGCAAAACAAATAGCCTAAAAAAAATCAACTAGACTGGATGAAAATATTTTTTGAGCTAAATTATTTGAAAAAATTTAGAACAAGGCTATTTTAATTGAACGCGCTGCTTGCTTCGGCTTTTGTAGCTTCAGATGCTGCTACTTCCTTCAGCGCAGGTGACAGCAGGTGTGGAGACGTGTGCAGCCAGTGATCAGCAAATCCATCCATCCATTATCTTTACCCGCTTCTTCCTTTTCGGGTCACGTGGGTCGCTGGAGCCCGTGTCCAGCCATCACTGTGCGAGAGATGGGGTACACCCTGGACAGGTCACAAATCCATTTCAACCGGCGAGTCAGCAGATGTGCGCGGCCGGTGGCCGGTTGTCCATCTGAGCTTAACACAGCTTTTTTTTTTTACCTCTTTAAACCGGCTGGTCGGACCTGCCTCCTCCTCAACAAGTAAACACAATTTTATGTTGTGCATTCTTATTTAGTTTTATTTGTGCTGTATAGTTCGTAAAACTGCATCAAAGCCTGAGACCGGCCCGGCCTGCACATTATTATGGCCCGATCCGGCCCGGGCCGGGCTCCGGGTTTGAAATGACGACTCTATCCTGTATTCTTTTGGACTCTAACTACTTTTGCATATTTTCTTTTACCAAAAATATTTGCTCAATTGGGAGTATTAAGTAGTGACATGTAGTATTTGTAACTTTTAAAACTTTTTGCATAATTCCCCATAGAAGTTGAGGAATCTCCACTTCCCTCTTGTCAGCTTCCTTTTAGGTTGAGTTCGTCGTGCTTATTTTTTTTATTTTTTTTGCTACAGTTTTATTACATTTAGCTTTTAGCTAATGTTTAGATATTTTTATCTTTTAGCTACAGTTTGGCTGTTTTTTGCTTTTAGCTATAGTTTTGCAAAATTATGCTTTAAGCTCTTGATTTGCTAATTGTAGCTTTTTGCTACAGGTTTACTGAATTTTGCGTTTAGCCAATGCTTTGCCTTTAGCTTCCACTGCTACTTTTTGCTGTTATGTTTGCACTAAATTTAACTATAATTGAATTGGTTTTGGCTTGTAGCTTTTTGCTAATCTTAGCTTCAATTCTGCTTATTTTAACAGCTCTGTTAATTAATTATTCAACAAATATCAGCAGTCACTCAGCACTCCGGCTTCTCACTGCATTTTAGCAGAAAAAGCGATTTCTCTAGTTTAATATTTGAGTGAGTTTTGTTGCAGTTAACACAAACAGTTTTTGTTTTTAGCATTTATCCGATCCTTGTAGCCAAAGAGTGCATGCAAAGTAGTTTATTGTTGTTATAATTTAGATATACAGTATTAGTGTAAGTTAAGTGATCTTAGTTTTATTTCAAATCACTTTCACAGATGTGTCTCACAACCCCCAGTTTTACGACATACACCAGGAAAAGCACAGGTGAAAATACAACTTGATGTCATTAAACACGCCTGTCTCTACCTATTAATGTACTGTTTTTACTTGTTTTGTTTGGAGTTTTTTCTTTATTATCATTGCTATTATTAAAATGTGTGTGTGTGAGTGAGAAACTCCTCATAAATCAACGTAATTTCTGTTATGCCATAGGTCTTTTGATAAACATCGCAGAGGAAAGTACAAATGGNAAAACATAAAAATAAAAAAAAACATATATATATTTTCCTTCCCTTTCACAATTATGACCACATTGTGTTGGTCTTTCACATATAATCCCAGTAAATACATTGAAGTTTGTGGTTGTACAGACTATACAGATGTTCAATGGGTATACCGGTAAATACAATTTTTCACGTAACTGTGAGGGAAAACTCCAAACCTGCAATTGTTTGCTTGTTGTTCAATCAAGAACTACTTCCTACTCCTTGAATAAATGAATCTGAAGTGGCAGCCACTTCAGGAGAATACCTGCTCTGAAACATTAAGCCTCTGCCATCTGGTGAGGTGATTTCTCTGGCGTCTCAGATCTCACAAGAATCCAAGTTAAACATTCCTGCTGCTACCTGCAGCTTCGGTCATGCTCAGCAGGAAAGGGTGAACGCAGGAGAGGCGCCATTCCAATTCGAAGTGTTTTTTTTTTCATTAGAATGTCATCATGCTGCACCGATTTCACACCTTGCTCATATCCAAGAGTAATCTGACACGAATCCCAATGGAAAGTACTGCATTTACCTTGTATTACCATGCAATTGTCCATTGTTTAATTCAATTCAATTCAAAAAATACTTTATCAATCCCACAAGGAAATTAAATGTTGTAACTCATTATCCTCATTTCATTAAGATATGTTATAGATTCTGATGGCTGTGGGCAGGAAGGATCTCTTGTAAAGGGATATATAAAAAAAATACATATTGGAGTGAGAGGATGGCTATAAGGTGAGAAGGGAGGCCATCTATAAATGAAAAAAAAAAAGGATCTCTTGTAAAGGTCCATCCCACAGCTGATCGGAAGAAAATGGCCGCAGATGCCGTCCGATCCATCCACCCAAACTCTGCTGGCCTTTCTGTTCCTCTGGGCTGCAGGACCACCTGAATGCTAGGCAGAACTCCTCCCAGAGCCATGGCCACTCCTCCGAGCAGCCTGCCGAGCTCTTCGTCACTGCAGATAGCCAGTTGCAGGTGCCGAGGGACGATCCTGTCCTTCTGCTGTCACGAGCCATGTTTCCTGCTAGTTCCAGGATCTCAGTGGTCAGGCACTCGAGCACAGCTGGCAGGTAGATGGGAATGCATCTACGGCACCTCCTTTTCAACTCATTTGAGATTTGGGTCTGTGGCTGAGGTATTACTTCAGCTTTGCGGAGTTCATCAGCTGCTTCCGGTTGTTAAAAAAAAAAGTTTGTTGTTATGGTTACGCATCATAACAAATGTCCAAAAGTAGAAGAAGTTTCAGTAAAAACCCTTCCAACTGCACATCATCTGATACCAGAGGAAACAATCATCCCAAAAATGTGATCTACATCCAGAAAAAAGAGGAATTAAAGTTTCCAATAGCAAAATCTCAGAATGAATGTAACAGAGCTACTCCAACATGCAGCCACCCCAAGCGGTGCAATTCAAATCATTTAAAGGTGTAAATTAATTCAGATTGTGTGTTTTAAGTTGAAATTTGTTAAAAGTGGCACCAAAAAAAACAAAAAACTGAGGTATTATATTTAAATTCGGTGTTTGGAGCCGTTTGACATTGATATAGTCTCAAACTGTTTGTGCACAGAAACACAATCATCCGATCTCTCTGGGATTATCTGTATTCTATGAATAAATAAGTAAGAAATCATCTGGGATCTTCTATCATAGCGGTGCATCAATGAGTAATCCAATAGGCGTCGTTATGACTGTCATGTATATCACACCACAAGCGCAGCTTTTGGATTACAGCACTGTTTACATGTTAAACCCTGATCGTTCCGTTTGCTCAGATCCGACTAGGCGGTTTAATTTACAGTTTCTAATCATTCATGAATTTGTTCAATTGCAGGATTTTAGTAGGAGAGATAAAAGTTTTAACTCTGCTGCGCAGGTTCCGGAGCGGCAGTGGTAATACAGTTTTAATGAATAAAGCAACAACTCATTGTTAGGAATAAAACTGATTTTTAAACGACGGTCTTCAATCATTTAAATTCTGAAGGTTTAAGCCGATGCTTGTTTGTTGACTTCTAAATTCTTGATGTATTGCACCGTATACAGCAAATAATTAAAAAAATAAAGACCTTGCATGTTTTAAGACTGCATATCGCCCACCATCTTTCAGGCCACAGTTTTAGACGTTTGCTGAGGAACAAGCAGTAACCCGATGTCCCATGTTACCGAAGGATTTGAATGGTAAATGTTTGTAGTTTTTGTGGTGAGTGTTGTAATGGACTAGAATTGAACAAGCAATGCAAGTATACCTTGATGTATTTTGGCGCAAGACATTTAAGTGGCATCCTCCACAATCTTGCACACGGACTTGACATACCACAGCCTGACTTGCCCCCACCTGAGGAGCCAGAACCTGCACCACCCAATGTACATCCCACCCAGGCAGCTATTAGGGCCCGGCAAAATGTGATAGCAAATATATAAAACAGACAAGTACACATTATCACCTCATCACTGCATTTAATGTTGTGTTAATATCCGCGAGGACTCTGATGAGTTGGTCCAGGCGGTCATTAATGCCATTACTGCCGGCAACTCTGATTAGTTGGTCCAGGCGGTCATTGATGCCATTGATGCCGGCAACAATGGCATGCTGCGTCTGCAGGACATCTGACGTCATGACACGGCCAGGACGGACATCAGCAGCTGGCAGGTGGGGTGTGCTGGAGGCGCGGGCAGCAGGGGCTGGCAGGTGGGGTGCGCGGGCATCAGCAGCTGGCTGGTGGGGTGTGCTGGAGGCGCGGGCAGCAGGGGCTGGCAGGTGGGGTGCGCGGGCATCAGCAGCTGGCTGGTGGGGTGTGCTGGAGGTGCCCGTGGTGCCAGACGTTCCAGGGACACTGGAGGGGCTGCCAACGTCTGAGCCACCAGGCTGCGTGTCTGTTCCATCCACTGATGGCAAAATAAAATGTGTACATGTGAATAAAATATAAATGAATCCCATGACTGCATAATTGTTATTCTTATAGTCACCAGTATGAAAACAACATATTTTATGGCATTTAGAATTAACACTGACTTATTTACTTACTGCGACTATCCGAATCCCCCGCATGCGGATCCACCACACCTGTGAGGGCCGTGTCGCCCACAATGCTGGCAACCCGCCGGTCGAATGGTGTGAGGTCATCGTCTCCTGTACCCCCGCCTGTCATCAACACACTCTGGCGATGGGCTGCTGTCCTCCTTTTCACATCCCCCTTGATGTCCGACCACTTCTTCTTCAGTTCAGCCACTGTGCGCTGCTCTGATCCCACGGCATTTACAGCTTCACACAGGCTGTCCCACTCATGCCTTTTGCGCTTCGCTGTCACGCCAGAGGACNTAATGAATAAAGCAACAACTCATTGTTAGGAATAAAACTGATTTTTAAACGACGGTCTTCAATCATTTAAATTCTGAAGGTTTAAGCCGATGCTTGTTTGTTGACTTCTAAATTCTTGATGTATTGCAGCAAAGAATAAAAAAATAAATAAAGACCTTGCCTGTTTTAAGACTGCATATCGCCCACCATCTTTCAGGCCACAGTTTTAGACGTTTGCTGAGGAACAAGCAGTAACCCGATGTCCCATGTTACCGAAGGATTTGAATGGTAAATGTTTGTAGTTTTTGTGATGAGTGTTTTAATGGACTGGAATTGAACAGGCAATGCAAGTACCGTATTTTCCGGCTTATAAGTCACACCTTTTTGCCTACATTTCCAAGCATTTCCAAGCCCTGCGACTTATAGGCCGGTGCGACTTATACGTTGATTTTTCTTTTTTTTCACTTTGGTCACTATTTTTTATGTGTTTATCTTTAAAGATCAAAGAGATGCAGGTCTGTTTGCTGCAAGGAATTACCGGTATATTATTATTATTAAAATATTAAGGAAAAGTTCAACTAAGACACATCTTTGCTATATTTTTCAGCAACAAAGAAAATAGTTTTTAAGTGTTAATCTTGTCAAAAGTCCTTCCATGCACATTCTTGCAGCAATTTAGCAGCCAGTACATTTTGGGCAAAACACCAGCCCACATTTACGGGTTTTCAGCGGTGACCGGTCACATCAGCTGGGACGCGTCACGCCAGCGGTGACGTGAGGTGCGACTTATAGGCCGGTGCGACTTATACGTGGATTTTTCCACTTTTATTGGACATAATTGGACTGGTGCGACTTATAGGCCGGTGCGACTTATAGGGCGGAAAAATACGGTATACCTTGATGTATTTTGGCGCAAGACATTTAAGTGGGCAGAAGTTAGTTGCTATACACTTTTGCATACTTGACTATCACGTTATCAGTACCACTATCTCATTTTACGTTACACATATTGCTAGTCAATGATGTTGGGGATGTTAAAAAAAAAACAACAGACACTAAGCACATTCTTTGGCATTTTGCCACCTACAAAGAAATGCCAACCGGTGCCAGAGAAGAAGAAAATAGTTTTTTTTTTTGGAAAAGAGGCTCCAAGATGTGTGATTTGAAGCTAATGATGAGCGTATTGAAATGTGGTGCAAGACTTGCTGCTTGCATCCACATATAGCAGGCACAACAGGTGCGTTTTATAGAGGCTTAAATAATGTCTACCATCCTTTTTTCCCACAAACGTGAAAAGAACAAAGAGAACATGAAACATGAATGTGGCAATAGCCATTGCTAATATACAATATAGCCGAGAAGAAATGTCCAGTCACCCACTTAACAAATGGCAAGACAAACTGAATGAAGCTCTGTTTAATATTTTTCTCCTAGGCTTAAAACATTTGTTATGCCTGCTCCACCTGGAAGTATCCCAGTTGTGATGGGTTAAATACAGAGAACCAGTTTTGTCATTGTATGGGAACATACGATTATGACAACATATAGCACTTATATTATTACTATTGATTGTTTTGGATGGATGGTCCCTTTTTTCATGTGTAAAGCGAGTGTCTGTGTCAGTGGCCATCTTGGATTATGGCAGCACAACAGCTCTGTGGTTAGTACTGTTGCCTCACAGTAAGAAGGTCCTGGGTTCAATCCCTGGTTGGACCTGGAGTCTTTCTGTGCGGAGTTTGCAAGTTCTTCTCGTGCTTGTGTGGGTTTTCTCCGGGTACTCCACTTTCCTTCCACATACCAAAAACATGCATGTTAGGCTGCCTTGAGGTCCAGGCCTCCCTTGCAAAAGAGATCTGTGATCTCAGTGGGATTTGCTTGGTTAAATAAAATTTAATAAAATAAATATTAATGATATGGAAACCCAATTTTTGAATGGATCCTTTAAAAACACACCAAACTTTTATTATACCCATGCTTTTTAAAGTTATTCAGTTGTAGAGGTACATCTAATGATTATTTCCTGATAGGTGTATTACAATTCATCCAGTGGTTCATGAGATACTTTGCTAACAGACAAAGCTGACTCTAATTAGGTAATAGCAAAAACGTGAACAGAAATCTTAGAATACATTTTATTGCTCACACCATGAGTTGTGGATCACTCTCAATCAGGGGTTAATTTGAGTTGGATCCTGCCACAATAAGATCCGGAAACTCTCTTATTTTGACAGGTTGTGTTCTGGCAAACGTTTGCTCAGGTCAGGCATCTCAACTCTCCGCCAGTCCAAAGTCATTGCACATTTATAGTTTGATTATTTATTATAAATACAATGAAAGAAGATGTTGCCCTTAGCCCGGTCCCAGTCTGTGGAGTGGATGTTCCAGCCGCAGCATGCGCAGCGCACCAGCTCACTCACACGCTCCTTCCCAGGTTAGAAGGAGCAGGAGAGGAGCCTGGAGGACCTTGATAACAGTTTATCTGTTTTAACTGTGCTCTATAAATACAGGTGACTTGACTTGACTAAATATACCAAAATGCAGGAAACGGCATCTCTGTTTATTTAAAATTTTCTGTGGGAGGACCCACAGA
>JBBPBX010008495.1:0-29521 GCA_038048925.1 Garcialebias charrua | reverse complement strand
GGACAAACACAGTGCAACTCCGAGGAGGGGAACTCAAACTTCAGCATCAAACCTTTTATTCTGATTCTTACAGAATGTTGGCATTGGCAACATCTAATTATTACATCTTATTAGAGTGGATTTTACATATACAGGATTCGTTGCCATGGATGTGTTTACTCATTCTGGTAATTTTTATTTATTTCCTCTGCTGCTCACAAAACAGCTGCTGCGATGCTAAACTCCTATATTGTTTTCATTTTATGTTCCTTTAGAGCTCAACCAGATTAGAGCGCAAGACATTTGTTAATGTTATATTTAAAACCCATCTGTGCAGAACATCCGTCTGTTTGTGTTATATTACGGTTTAATTCTGATCAGATTCGTCAGCTGCTTATTGGGTCAGAAATAATAAAAGAAGACACAGTTTCTTGATTATTATAAATTTATTAACAACCATCTCCAAAGGTGAAGGGGCAATCATGTTTTCGCCCCATGTTTGCTGCAACACATACTCTGATTGCACCAGATCTATAGGAGTCAACTCTGTCTGCTAGCAAAATATCTCTTGAATCGCTGGAGGGATTTATGGAAACTTTCAGAAAGTAATCATTAGACGTACATCTATAACTGATGAAGAAGATGGCTGCCACAGCTAACTAAATAACACAAAACTGGCTATAACTTAGTCAGTTCTACAGATATTAAGCAAACATTTTGTTGGAATTAGCTGAGTCGTCCCCAACAAGTTTTCTGAGAGCTAAAAATTAGGCCAAATCTTTGCCTCAAAATTTAGCTTTAACTGTTGGAGTCCACCAGGCCCAGAGTGGCTAATCAGGAGGACCGGGACATTTCCCAGTGAGCCGGTCTGATGCATGGACAACAGGGCCAGATTATTATTTTTTATTTTTTATCTTATTTTTTGCTATGTTTTTAATTACAACAGGTAAGATAATAATTCTGGGGACAAAAAACTACATTAAAAGATCTAAACTATTCTTATACTTTGCTATAAATCAGGGGTTTCCAAGCATTTTCATAGGTGGGCCAGAACTGTCTAGATGAAAGGACTCGCGGGCCAGAAAAATCAGAATTTGAGAAAATATATATTTATAAATAGCGCAATTTGTGTTTTTTTTCCTAATTTTAAACAACTTGAATAATTTTTGGGAGAAAGTTCAAAAGTTTAGTTTAAATTGTTGTAGATCCAGCACATTAGGAGCCTCGCAAACATTAACCTTATTTTTTATTTGTTTGTAGTAATAATTTAATTTATTAGATTCTTTTTGGACTATTGTTTGTTTTCTTGTGCTTTGAAAGTTCATTTTCATTATTTTAAGAGGCAAAAAATGAGTAAAATGAGTAACTGCTCTTTATAAAGGGATGTGGAACTTCAAACACCCATTTGGTCCATGGACGGCCCAAAAGGGTCATCAAGGTTCTGAAAACACCTGGCAGTTTCATGGAAGGTTTGAAGGGACACTGATGAAGTTGATCAATTTGAATGTTGATACCACTTTATGTTTCTTTAAAATTGTCCAGTTTCTCCCTTTTGATTATTAAACGAACTGAAATTATTTTCTTTGAAAACACTTGTTAATTTAGCCAAGTTTTATGAATTATTATCCAAACGTCTACATTTTGGTAGGTCAATGAAGGTTTGTTGTAGGATAATGGGAATAATTATGGCTAAATATTTGTAGTGTACTAAATTTAGCTCACTTTGAGAAATTATTTTCAGCTTTTTTTGCTGTTAAACCTAAAAAAATAGATTTAAAGGTCCACTGACATGACTTTTTTACTATTCATAAAATTGCTCAAAATATATAGATTTTAACATTTAAATATGTTTGTTTTTGCAAACAAAATGATAAATCACTTTAATTTTGCTTTAAAAGTGATTTTGAACTTCAAGCCGTGTTTAATCATGGGAAATCCGATTACACACGAACGCACCATCTGTGACGTAGTGTGCAGAGTGTGAGGCAGAGGGCTCTGGTCTCTTTAATAGCGGACAATTTAAAACCCGACGAATTTAGCAATCTATGTGAAGATTTGAGCTATTTGTCTTCATTTTGGGAAGCAGAAAATAGTTTGGGTGATGGAACAAGAAACAACAGGATCTAATTTAGGTCTGATGCTGTATCAGACTTAAGCCCCCGACATAGCTCTGCGTTGGCCCGAACGCCGCTCGTCGCCATGCGAACGCCTCGGCACAAGCCTTTGAACGCGGGCGTGAACGCGCCAAGCTCAAATTTTACGACCGCTTACGCGTGTTGTCTCTCAATAAACTGCCCGGCGCCGGACTGTTTTGTATGAGACACAAATGTATTAAATTCCTCTTCTTCATCCCTGATCTGGCCTTTTCTTTTGTTTTTTTGCCAAAAGTCAAGTGATCGCTTCTTCCTCCTCCGTTGACTCCATGAATGTGGACTTCACATCTGCCTTCAACACCATGATCCCCCAAACTCTGATAGACAAACTATCTACACTTGGACTAAGCCCCTCTATTTGTAACTGGGTACTAGACTTCTTAACAAACAGACCACAGTCCGTGAAGATCCACAACTTCTCCTCCTCCACCATAACCCTCAGCACTGGCTCTCCTCAAGGATGTGTGCTGAGCCCCCTTCTGTTCACTCTGCTCACATATGATTGTACAGCCACACTTCCAGGCTGTCATATTGTTAAGTTTGCAGATGATACAGCGGTGGTGGGATGCATCACAAACAATGATGAGTCCAGCTACAGACAGGAGGTGGAACACCTGGAGAGCTGGTGCAAAGAGAATAATCTTCACATGAATGTGAAGAAGACAAAGGAGATGATTGTGGACTTCAGAAGGAACAAACACACCCACGCCCCACTGAAAATAGGTGGGTCTGCAGTGGAAGTGGTCTCCAGCTACAAATACTTGGGTGTACACATGAATGATAATCTCAGCTGGAGCAACAACACCACCAGCCTGATCAAGAAAGGTCATCAGAGACTCTACTTCCTCAGATGGCTGAGGCATTTAAATGTTAAAATATATATATTTTGAGCAATTTTATGAGTAGTAAAAAAATCATGTCAGTGGATCTTTAAAACAGTCTCACAGTCTTCCCCAGTTATTTCAGGTGTACCTCAGGGTTCTGTTCTTAGTCATCTGCTATTTATAGGGATGGGGCAGATCCGATCCAGTATCGGTATCGGTATCCGATACCAGCATAATTTAAGTATCGGATATCGGATCCAACCTGCCGATATTTCCGATCCAGCTTCAAAGAGCACTTGTGTTCCATCATATTCTGTGACTGCCGTCTTAACATTATGTGAGTTAAAACCAATGAAGACACTCACAACAGGAAACTCACAAACTTTAACAGTATAGTCTTTATAGTATAGAAAACATTCCAAAATACACATAACTTTATAGTCTCAGTACAAATATTTCATTATACAGATTCACATACCTGAACAGTATCGGATCGGAAAAGTATCGGTATCGGTCGATACCCAGTTCTTAAGTATCGATATCGGATAGGAAGTGGGAAATGTGGATCGGTGCATAGCTATTTATCCTTTATCTTCTTCCACTTGGTCTCATTTTTTATAACTTTGGTATTCATTTTCACAGCTATGCAGACAACACCCAGCTCTATTTCTCCCCCAAGCCCAACATCTCCCTTCCACCATCCTTCCTTTCGGACTGCCACTGTGAAATTAATTTATGGTTTAGTCAAAACTTTCTTAAGCTGAACTCCAAGAAAACAGAATTTCTCCTTGTTGGCACCAAGTTTAACTTATCCAAATGTAATACTCTCGCAATTAAAGTTGATGATTCCACAGTTTCTCCCTCCCTTACAGCTTAGAGTCTTGATGTCATCATCAATAGCACTTTATCTTTTGAATCTCATGTCAATAACATTACTCTGTCTGCATATTTTCATCTAGGAAACATCAACCATCGCCATTCATTTCTTACTCCTACCAGTACAGCCATCCTTATCAATGCTCTTTTCGCCTCTCAATTACTGTAACTCCCTCTTCTCAGGCAGAGGTTAAGTTGAGCCGTATCATTTATATTTTGATTATTTATTAAAAATACATAAATGCTGTCAGGGGCTTCATGCCCCTAGTAGGGTCACCCAAGGCAGACACGTCCTAGGTGAGGGACCAGACAAAGTGCAGCCCAAAGACCCCTTATGAAGAAAAATATTAATGGATTTAATGTTCCCTCGCCCGGACGCGGGTCACCGGGGCCCCACTCTGGAGCCAGGCCCGGAGGTGGGGCACGCTGGCGAGCGCCTGGTGGCCGGGCTTTTACCCATGGAGCCCGGCCGGGCACAGCCCGAAGAGGAGACGTGGGTCCCCCTTCCCATGGGCTCACCACCTGTGGGAGGGGCCAAAGGGGTCGGGTGCAATGTGGGATGGGTGGTGGCCGAGGGCGGGGACCCTGGCGGTCTGATCCTCGGCTACAGAAGCTGGCCATTGGGACATGGAATGTCACCTCTCTGGTGGGGAAGGAGCCTGAGCTAGTGTGTGAGGTTGAGAGGTTCCGGCTAGAAATAGTCGGACTCACCTCAACGCATGGCTCTGGCTCTGGAACCAGTTTCCTTGAGAGGGGTTGGACACTCTTCCACTCTGGAGTTGCCCCTGGTGAGAGGCGCCGAGCAGGAGTGGGCATACTTGTTGCCCCCCATCTTGGTGCCTGTACGTTGGGGTTCACCCCGGTGAACGAGAGGGTAGCCTCCCTTCGCCTACGTGTGGGGGGACGGGCTCTGACTGTTGTTTGTGCCTATGCACCAAACGGCAGCTCAGATTACCCACCCTTTTTGGAGTCCTTGGAGGGGGTATTGGAGAGTGTGCCTCCTGGGGACTCCCTTGTTCTACTGGGGGACTTCAACGCTCACGTGGGCAATGACAGTGAGACCTGGAGGGGTGTGGTTGGGAGGAACGGCCCCCCTGATCTGAACCCGAGTGGTGTTCTGTTATTGGACTTCTGTGCTCGTCATGGATTGTCCATAACGAACACCATGTTCAGGCATAAGGGTGTCCATATGTGCTCTTGGCACCAGGACACCCTAGGTCGCAGTTCGATGATCGACTTTGTTGTCGTCTCATCTGATCTGCGGCCGCATGTCTTGGACACTCGGGTGAAGAGAGGGGCGGAGCTGTCAACTGACCACTACCTGGTGGTGAGTTGGCTCCGATGGTGGGGGAGGATGCCGGTCAGACCTGGCAGACCCAAACGTATTGTGAGGGTCTGCTGGGAATGTCTGGCAGAGTCTCCCGTAAGACGGAGCTTTAACTCCCACCTCCGGGAGAGCTTTGAACACGTTCCGAGGGAGTCGGGGGACATTGAGTCCGAGTGGGCCATGTTCCGCGCCTCTATTGTCGAGGTAGCTTATCGGAGCTGTGGCCGCAAGGTTGTTGGTGCCTGTCGTGGTGGCAACCCTCGAACCCGGTGGTGGACACCGGTGGTGAGGGATGCTGTCAGGCTGAAGAAGGAGTCCTATTGGGCCTTTTTGGCCTGTGGGACCCCGGAAGCAGCTGATAGGTACCGGCAGTCCAAGCGGCATGCGGCTCGGGTGGTTGCTGAGGCAAAAACTCGGGCGTGGGAGGAGTTCGGAGAGGCCATGGAGAATGACTTCCGTACGGCTTCGAGGCGATTCTGGTCCACCATCCGGCATCTCAGGGGGGGAAAGCGGTACGCGACCAACACCATTTATGGTGGGGATGGCGTGCTGTTGACCTCAACTCGGGATGTTGTGAGTCGGTGGGCGGAATACTTCGAAGACCTCCTCAATCCTACTGGCACGTCTTCCACTGAGGAAGCGGAGCCTGGGGACTTTGGGTCGGGCTCTCCAATCTCTGGTGCTGAGGTCACCGAGGTGGTTAAAAAGCTCCGCGGTGGCAAGGCTCCAGGGGTGGATGAGATTCGCCCGGAGTTCCTTAGGGCTCTGGATGTTGTGGGGTTGTGTTGGCTTACGCGACTCTGCAATATCGCGTGGACATCGGGGGCAGTTCCCTTGGATTGGCAGACTGGGGTGGTGGTTCCCCTATTCAAAAAGGGGGACCGTAGGGTGTGTTCCAACTATAGGGGGATCACACTCTTAAGCCTCCCTGGTAAGGTCTATTCAGGGGTTCTGGAGAGGAGGGTCCGTCGGATAGTCGAACCTCGGATTCAGGAGGAGCAGTGTGGTTTTCGTCCTGGTCGTGGAACACTGGACCAGCTCTACACCCTCAGCAGGGTCCTGGAGGGTGCGTGGGAGTTTGCCCAACCAGTTTACATGTGCTTTGTGGACTTGGAGAAGGCATTCGACCGCGTCCCTCGGGGGGTTCTGTGGGGGGTACTCCGGGAGTATGGGGTACCAGGCCCTTTGATACGGGCTGTTAGGTCCCTGTACGACCGGTGTCAGAGCTTGGTCCGCATTGCCGGCAGTAAGTCAGGCTCGTTTCCAGTGAGAGTTGGACTCCGCCAAGGTTGCCCTTTGTCACCGATTCTGTTCATAACTTTTATGGACAGAATTTCTAGGTGCAGCCAAGGTGTTGAGGGGATCCGTTTTGGTGACCTTAGAATCGCTTCTCTGTTTTTTGCAGATGATGTGGTCCTATTGGCTTCATCAGGTCGTGATCTACAGCTTTCACTGGAGCGGTTTGCAGCCGAGTGTGATGCGGCCGGGATGAGGATCAGTTCCTCCAAATCCGAGGCCATGGTCTTGAGCCGGAAAAGGGTAGCGTGCCCTCTCCGGGTCGGGGAGGAGGTCCTGCCCCAAGTGGAGGAGTTTAAGTATCTCGGGATCTTGTTCACGAATGAGGGAAAACTGGAGCGTGAGATCGATAGGCGGATAGGTGCAGCGTCCGCAGTGAAGCGGGCGCTGTACCGGTCTGTCGTGGTGAAGAGAGAGCTGAGTCAAAAGGCAAAGCTCTCAATTTACCGATCGATCTACGTTCCCACCCTCATCTATGGTCATGAGCTTTGGGTTGTGACCGAAAGAACGAGATCTCGGATACAAGCGGCTGAAATGAGTTTTCTCCGCAGGGTGTCTGGACTCTCCCTTAGAGATAGGGTGAGAAGCTCAGTCATCCGGGAGGGACTCGGAGTAGAGCCGCTGCTTCTCCACATCGAGAGGAGCCAGTTGAGGTGGCTCGGGCATCTGGTTAGGATGCCTCCTGGACGCCTCCCTGGTGAGGTGTTCCGGGCATGTCCCACCGGGAGGAGACCCAGAGGAAGACCCAGGACACGCTGGAGGGACTATGTTTCTCGGCTGGCCTGGGAACGCCTTGGGATTCCCCCAGAGGAGCTGCTCCAAGTGGCTGGGGAGAGGGAAGTCTGGGCCTCCCTACTTAGGCTGCTACCCCCGCGACCCGACCCCGGATAAGATGAAGATATGAAGACAATGGATGGATGGATGGATGGATTAAAAATACAACAAGAGGAGATGTTATCCAGTCTGTGGAGTGGGTGTTCTGGCCGCACTACGCACACCAGCTTGCATACACCATCCTTCCCAGTAGAAACGCAAACTGCATGTCCCGTGGGGAGCATCTTCGTCCACCTTCAGCTATGTGCCCTGCAGACAGTTGTTTTACGCACAGCGTCTCCAAACAGCTCTGCAGGATGCACGCACAACTGCTGTGTCGGAACTCCTACATACATTACCACGGTGCACAACATTTCAGACCCCGACGGACTGTCTGCTGTCTGTGTTCCGGCATCAGTTGGCTTACAAATTAAGCCCTGCTCTCAGATATTCTCCTTAAAATCCATATCATCCATAAACTTCAGCTTGTCAAAAACACGCTGCTCGGATCATCACCAGAACTACTTTGAAGGAATATGTTGGTGAAGATTCTCATTCATCCAGGACATGATAAAATAAAATAAAAAGCGTTCAATACAAGATAAAGTCATAAAGTCCAGTTGATCTTGTATTGAACGCTTTTTTTTATTTATTTTACTTTGAAGGAACACATCACCCCCGATCCTTAAACATCTTCACTGGTTACCCATAAAATATTGCACTGACTTCAAGATTATCCTCACTTTCAAAGCTCTCCATAACTTGGCACCTACCTAACTGATGATCTTTATTATTACACACCTGCCTGAGGTCTTCGCTCTTTCTTATCCATTTCTCTTGTTATACCTCCTGCCTGCATGACAACCAGGGGATCCAGAGCCTTCTCCTGCAAAGCCCCTCATCTCTGGAACTGTCTTCCATAGCACATCTGTAACTCTGATTCTCTGCCCTCATTTAAATCTAAGCTTAAAACAGACTTTTTTCAAACTTACCGGTACTTATTCTGCTTAATGTCATTATGTATTCTACCATTAACTGTCTTTGCTTTAATTTATATCAGCCTTTATTTTTTTTTATTTTTTTATTTTTTTTGGTACTTCTTGTTAGGTCACTTTGAGTGATTTTAAAAGCGCCTTCAAATTAAATGTATTATTATCCTTATTATATTATTATTATTGTTATTATTAAAAAGTATCACCATTAAATCTAAATAAGGTCTACATCTGCAGCAACATCTTAAGCATTGTTCAAAATTATACCATTCTTTAAATGTAGTCGAGGGCTGCACAAAATCACTCCAAGAGCCACAAATAGCCCTCGGGCTGCACTTTGGACGCCCCCTGGTATAAATGCTTTAAAACAACAAACTAATCTTTATAGTTCAATGCAGGATCACAGTTTGAGAGTTAAAATGATTAAACAACACAGTAATAATGTTAAAAAGACACAACGCTGATGCTTTAACTTTGGTGTGCAGGAAAACAATGAGGACGCATGAGGTGAAGAAGCTTCCATCTGAAATAAAAGATTAAACTAAAGAGGAAACAAGGGCAGAGCTGTGATCAATGTGTTTTTCTTAAAATAATGAAACTCCACAAGCAGCAGGAGAAGGTTACGTAGCAAACTAAAATAGGTTGGAGAAAAGAGGATGAGGAGGATGGGAGGAAAAAAAAAGAGTGCCAATTCAATACACAGCAAATGCATAATACATGGAGGGGGGGGAACAGAGGAGAGAAAATTGCTTGGTGAGAGATAGAAGGCACGTATACTGTATGTGGACCGGACAAACTCTCTGGATGTTTCTTTCATTAGGTGTGCAGCTGAGGGGTTTTATTGCGTTTGAAAAGAGGAGGAAAAACAAGGCGGTGGATCGGAGCTGGAAGACACTTCAGACGTAATTTCACAGATTGATTCTAAGGACGCTGATTCAGCGATAAATTTGATTTAGAGCTGCCGAAATGTGAAGGTGAAGTAATTTTTTTTTGTCTAAATAAATGAGAAGATTCTGGCTGATATTAAGAGTAATGCTTTTACTCAATAAAAAAAAAAGGTACGGGGATTAAATTTAGCCATAAAAAAAAGACAGACATGAGCCAATGTCGGTCACTAATGTGTAATAGTTGAGGAGATCTTCTCTCCTTTCACTTCCTGTGTCCCCATACAAGCTGGAAAAGCTCTTCGGTGATACCTTTTCAATGAAACGTCAGGAAAAAAACCCTCTCCCCCCTCCATTTCCCTGCACTCTTTCCAGCGGTTCCCCTGCTGCTCGCTAACAGGAGAGGACAGCCAATCGAAGTGACCCAGCTTAAGCTTGCCATTTCCTCGCTCTTGTTTTCTGCTGGAGAATCAACCCACACTCTAGCAGCTGCAGTAACGACAGAGGCGAGCACTCGCACGGCCCAAAACGGAGCAAATGGACTTGGTAAAAGGCTCGGAGGAGAAAGGAGAACACTACAACAGTCTTTTTGTTAAGTAAATGTTCAAGTTCAAGGTTCTTTGTTGTCATTCACTTTACATGTGGTACATGAGGTGGAAAGAAATTGTGTACTCAAGGTCCCAGTTACAGCCAAATGTGAGGGCTATAATGTACAGTGCATGAGAGCAACAAAACAATAACACTGTTCACCTCAACAAAAATCGCCTTTATCATTATCATTGTCATTCTTGCCTTTAAGCTGTTTTTATTTGTAACCATCTGCTCACAACTACAGCTGTTATTTCTAACCCGAAGCCCGGCTCGACCGCATTAGGGTCGGGCCATAATAATTTGCTTAATGTACAGGCCGGGCCAGTGTCGGCGGATGCATGTGGCTGACGATCCAAATATATGGCAACATAGCTTACCATACTTTCACCAGCTGCATGTGGTCATTTGATCGTATGCTAATCGGCCTTGAAAGAGGTAAAAGTTCACTTAAAGTAAAGAAAGACATTCAAACCAATGAGATATATTTGTTCTTTAGAAGGTGGTGATGCAATTTAAAAAAGAATCAGCTGCATTCAGCAGACACGTGCGGCTGACGACCCAAAGAGGGGAGATCCAAAATATCAGACATGTCAGAGCAGGGTCCGTGTCTGAATAATGCAGAATACAGGCAGAAGCATGTGCTTTGATGGCCATGAAAGGACAAACATCCCCTCAGCTCAGAACTTCTGCCTCTTTTAAATCAGCCATGCATGTCCGCCAACCGTTAATAACTAACGTTTGCTGAAAGAAACAGAAATGAGCACAAAATAGTGGAAAATATTTGAAAAAAAGAAAAGATGAAATTAGCCAAAAAGTAGTGGCAAAGGTAGAAGTAATGCTAATGGTATTAACACAAGAAAGCAGAAAAAACACGTTACATAATTAGGCTGAAAGATGCAGAAATGAGCACAAAAAAGTGAAAATTATCTGAAAAATGTTGATATCAGCAAAACAAAGCCTAATGTAGCTAAACAATGCAGAAAGAAGTTGAAATTACAAGAAGGAAGTGGAGAGAGCACATTTTTGCTGAATTAGGCTGAAAAAAATTAAATTAGTACCGGTGGCTGAAATGGTAGAAAAGGCAGAAACTTGCAGAAACAAGCTAAAATTAGCAAAAATAAGTTAGAAGAAGCACAAAAATGTTTTAGTTAGCAGAAAAATCTGACAGGAGCACAAAACAGCTGAAAATAGCTGATTTTTTTTTAAATTTGCACAAGGAAGCTGAAAGAAGCTGAATCAGAACAAAATGTGAAAGGAGCAGTAAAATGTTGTAAACACATCTAAAGACTTGAAGGATGGAAAACAAGCTCAATTCATTTTTATGGTAAATAAAATGGCAGAAAAGGCTAAATATTTCAAAAAGCTGAAATTGCACCAATACCAAAAGTCATATCAGGATTGTCCTGAAAGAGCTCAACGTTTTGATTCATGGGTTGTTGAAATAGCTTGAAAACTGTGGGACTAGAACCATGCTGAGAAACGTATGGAAGAAAAATGGGTCGCAATAGTGTGAACGCTTCATAAACTTTCACACAATAAACACATACATTAAGCGCTTTGTTGCACTTATAACTGAGCTTTTGAGTACATGTTGAAGAACGTTTTAGGACAATTTTTTTAAAGCTCATTTCAAGCAAAGATTTTCCTCTTTGGAGGAAGAAAAGATAAATCCTTAGGACGGTGACAGCAGTCTCACCCGAGCACAAAAGAACAGCAAAGAGGCCCGCTGAGACGAAATATCTTCATTCAGTCACCTGGAACATCTTGGTTTTCACTTTTGTCATCACCAATGCTATCTTGCTTTCAGTGGAATGAATAACACATTGCTTAACACAAGATGTCTCCAAAAATCCCTTCAGCCTTTCTAAAGGCATTCAGTACCACCTTAAGCAAGAAAAGGATCTTTTGGAGAAAAAAAAAAAAGCAAACACAAAATTCTGTTTATCATGCTTTTACCTGTAATGTCAGGCTTCTGTGGCATGAAGAACTGATAGAAGGTGGGCTCCGACAGGCCCTTGATGTTGCGTGCTGTGATTTCCACCTCATATCTCGTGTTCCACTGCAGAGGCTGCAGCATTGCAAAATCAAATGCTCCCGGAACCAGCTTGGTCATCCACTGTTCCTCTTTGTCCTGGGTGAGAAAAACAAAAATGATTCAGAAGAAAAACAATTGCTGTGTTTGCTTTTGGTATGTGAGCATCAGCATAGGTCAGAGATGATGGTGATTCATTAATGGTACTTAATTCATGAATTCATTAATGGTACTTCTTCCAGCTATCAAAACAACGGTGTACCACAAGGTCCAGTCTTAGGACCCACCCACTTCACAATCTACATAAGTAATCTAGGTCAGATCATTACTGATGCATCCTTACATTTCTATGATGATGACAGTTGTTTATTGTCGAGCTAAAACAGTTGTTAAGGTTTTTCAGTTTTTACAGTCTGCATTCGACATCATCATCCAGTCAGATGTTTTCCTTCTCAAACTGGTGCTAAATGCTGATAACACCAAAGGGATGTTGTTTTCATACAGGAAGTCGGTACCAGCAGTCCTTCCCTCGATTTTGTCTTCGAATGGTGTTCCTATTAAATTTGTAGATTCTTATAAATATCTGGGTATCTTGGTTGAATCACGGTTTATTTTTCAGAAACAGATCCTGTCTAACTCTGAACGGTAGGAAACGCCTTGTAACTACTACTTTCCTTCCCTCCATTGACTACGGTGACATTATTGACATGAACGCTCCTGCAAGCACCTTGCAGGTGTTGGATGCTGTCTATCATGGCGCGCTAAGATTCATAACTGGCTGTAACTACCGTATCCATCACTGCACCCTGTATTTACTGGTCAACTGGTCATCATTAACTTCATGCAGACTCTCTCATACTAGTACATTTTTATCACTTCTTGGTCTGTTGCCTTCATATACTGTATCTCCTCCTACATGCCACTTCTTCAGTGCAGCTACAGCGTGCGGTCTCAGGAAATAATTACCTGCAGTGTTGCCTCAGTGCGGACCAAACTAGGCAAAAGGGCCATCTCATACTCTGCTCCCGTTTCCTGGAACACCTTGCAAAAAGATCTGAAGCTCTCGACTTTGACCTCTCTAAGGGACTTTAAACAACTGCTGAGTTCATGGCAACAACCAACACAGACATGTTTTTAGTATTTTATGTCGCTTTATAATTACAGTATTTTCTGGTTTATAGGTCGCATCTGTGTATAGGTCGCATTGTCCAATTATCACCAATAGATTGGAAAAATCCCTAGATAGGTCGCACTGGTGTATAGGTCGCACCTACGTTTAGCTCTGCTGCAAATGTCTGCCACAGGAGCGCACAGCAAGGCTTTTAAGAAGATTAACACTTAAAAACAATTATTTGTTTGATAAAAATTATAGCAAATATATGTCTGAGCTGAACTTTTCCTTAATAAATGAACGTAATTGTGAAATGAGCTGGATTTAAAATTTGTTTCACCGAAAGTGATAACAAGCCATATATAGGTCGCACCTGAGTATAGGTCGCAGGCCTTGAAGAAAAAAAACATAAAAAGGTGCGACCTATACACAGGAAAATATGGTAAGCTGTTTTTTGTTTAATTTTTTATAAATTTTCTTCAATTTACTTTTCATTTTATATGCATTTTATGAATGTAATACTGTTGTCTGTACCTCATCCACCCGCTTCGAATGTTATCAAACATTAAATGGCTGTTATTAGTTATTATCAACCCCATATGTAGCAGTCAGACTGCCCCTCCTGTACCTCCTAGTAGGTTTAAAGGTACATTGTTAGCGTTGGTAGCAATGATAATAGGCTCTGATTTTAGATTTGTCAGCGCTCATAATAGCTTCACGTGGTTAGGTTTAGAGTAAAGGGTCTGGCGTTAGGTTTAGGTTCTTGGTTAGGTTTAGGCACAAGGGTAAGGGGGTTAAGTTTAGGGTTGGTCCTCTGGGTCAGGTATAAGGTTAGGTTTAGGAAAAGGGTTATACAAGCTGGAAAAAAAAGACACTTCCTGGTTTACCCCGGCAAGACGCTACCTATCATCAGCGATAATAATGATGATAACGTACCTTTAAACCTACTAGGAGGTAGGTGGGACGGTTTCACTGCTACATACGGGGATGATAACAACTAATTCCCATCTGCAGAACTGTGGCTAATCTGAACAGGGCTCATGGAATTTATCTCACTGCTTCACTCTCAAATGCAAATGTGACTTGTCTTAACTGTTGCTTGCTGGTAGAGTTTTTGCTGTATCATATGGTGTCCTGTAAGACAAAATGTGATATATCTTTTTTGTAATGCCACGGATCACCCTCATGTTACCTTCCCTTTTTTCCATATCTAAGATTGTGGCGGCGCGGCTTAATTACTGCTGCGGCTGCCTGCACTCGCCCCTATCTTAAGGACGGGTGTGCGTCAATTGCGATGTTTTGTGCCCCGGTGCAATGACAATGCCAATAAAGATATATTCTATTCTAATAACGACCATTGTCTGTTGTCTGTCCAACAGATCTCACTTGTAAATGAGTCTTCGAGGCTCAATGTGATGTATCTGTTTAAATAAAGGTTGAATTAATGAATTTAATGGATTGATAACATCCGAAGCCGCCCCTTCATCTGTGTTCTTTGTTATAAACAGGTCTCTCTTGTAAATGAGTCTTCGAGGCTCAATGTGATGTACCTGTATAAATAAAGGTTGAATGAAAAAAAAAAGGACTTTTGGGATCTTATTCCAGGGATTCTAAAGCCACTTGCATAGGTAAAAATAAGTTTTTAATCAAGTTCTGCTCCTGTTTGACGCTCCACTCCTTCAGTCTTCTGGAAACAAACGGTTGGAAACTGAAGAGTCAAGCCGAGAGGCGAACACTGAAAAAAAAAGCCAAATGTACCGGCACCTCTTCCCGCCACACTTAAGAGTACCAGCAAAAGTAGTCTTTTACAAAATAAAGGTCCAGATTGAAGGGTGCATGACTACGATGTTTGTGCCCACATGAAACCCCCGTCGTGCTCACTCATCCACAAAGCAGTTATGTGTTCCTGATGCCGAAGATTACTGGGTTGTGAAGCACTTTTCTCCTGCTCTGGCATCCTGCTTTGTCTCTATAAGCTGACCTCCTGACTCTCTTTTCAGCAGCATGCCCTCCATTTGTGGCAGTTGTATTTTGAATTACGTCCACTTTTGTCTTCAAAACAGAGAAAGGGCCTGCTTAGACACATGAGATGCAGCTGAAATCCACTCCATCCTTTGTGCGAGTGTCATTTACAGTTCTCTGCTTTCTGGCCTCGTCTCAGTCCTTCTCCTTTTCTTGTCCTTTTTACACATGAAAAAAAAAAAGGATGAATTCTGAGTGCTTGTTTGCGCACTTATTAAAATTCGGAGTGGAGCATGGTTTGAAAAACAGATATCCGGCTAGCACATTACTCATTTAGCCACCAACGCACCGACTCAACTCAGTCGCCGGCAACAAATCAATCTAGTGAGTCACGCTCGCTCCTCCACTGGGAGGAAAAAGCATTCCCTTCGTTGCACACTGTGCAGCGATTGTGTCGAACACAAAGAAAACTATCAGTTTCACGTATTTCCTCATGTGGGAGGAAAAAGGCAAACTTGAAAATGTAAGAAAGAGCCTCCTGCAAACAGAATGGCGTTTTGTAAAATTTAGTGAAAATGTAGTCGTGTTTTGATTCATTTATTTTCAACATGTTGGATGAAATGTTCACCTCCGATGATGGGTCAGATGGTGTCAGACTGTCTCTTTATGTTCAGACTCTATTCTTCCTAAAAAGGGGTTCTCAAAATGTTCGGGTTCAGGGAACCCCTCATAACCCTCATGTTTAATAAATATTTTTCTTCAATTTGTCTATTTAATGCAATGCAAATATTTGTGTAACATAAATACCATATTTTCTGAACTATAAGTTGTTCACATATAGGCTGCATCAGTCAAAAACTGTTTCATGAAGAGGAAAAACAATATATAAGTCGCTCCGACTATAAGTATAAATATAACTGTAAATAAATATAACTAAAAGTATGTACCGGTATAGTTAGAGTATAAGTCACATTTATTTAGAAGTGTATTTCACAAAATGCAAGAAGAGACATTTAATCTGAAATAACAATAACACGCAGAACAAACCGGTACCCGGGATCCTGAACAGGCTTAATTAACATAACAAGCCAATAAGTCCGTCAAGCGAGTTACAGATAAATTCACCAATCTCATTCCACATCACATTTGGGGGCATTTTACTTGTGTTAAGATTTTATCAGTTGTCTCTAATGTTTGGGGTGTGGGGGAGTTTAGCGGTAGTGGAACAACATATACATATACATGTAGTTGTCAAAAGCCTAGAGGGCCCTCTCGCAGCTGCAAATGGTAAAGTTTACTCTGGTTCATCAGTATAAATGAACATTCAATGCATCAGTCAAAAATTGCATCATGAATGGGGAAAAAGTCGCAGCACTGGCCAAACTATGTAAAAAGTGTGACTTAAAGTTCAGAAAATATGGTACTTAAGACCTGCTTAATAGTGTTAATACAATTTTATACTTTTAAACATGGGGTATTTTTAATTCGAGACACACTTACCAGTAAATTAACAAAACTTTTAATTTCAAATCCCAAAAATGACAGTTTTGAGAAAATTAACAGTATAAAAAAAAAAACACTTTAAAACTTTACCTATTCACATAATAAATGTATTGCCACTTCAAATTATTGCAAAAAACTCTTTACATAGATTATAATGTTTTATCAGTTATGTATAGGGCTCAGAATAACGCATTACCTTTAAATATCCAAATGCATTTTGTTAAAAGACAAAGTTGTTATAATCTCAAGGGAACAGAGATATTTGTAAAACCAAAATACAGAACCGGTTTTAAGGGACGTTCTACCTCAATCCAGGGAATTGGATTATGGAATGGTTTGGAGAATGAAGTTAAAAATGCCAAGTCAATGTGTACATTTAAGAAAATGATCAAAACTAAATTGTTAAAATATATATATATGAAATAGCATAATGTATATTGTATTAGTTAGAAAATTATAAAGAGTTATTCATTTTGTTCTGTTACTGGAAGATTATTATTGTTTAACTGATTGTTTGAAAAAAGGGGCAGATGATTGTTTGAAAAAAGGGGCAGATATAATAAGATTTTTTCTTCTTTCTGCTACCTTTCATTATTTTTAAATATTTTGTATGTTATCATTCATGGGATTGTTTTGTATTGTGGTTTTTTTTGTAAAAAAAATGCAAAAATTGAATGAACATAAACATAAACATAACCATAAAACTGAACTGAATCATAACAGCAGTAGTCAGACCAAGTAAAAGGGCTTCATTTGTAAACTGATCAATGCCAGAACGCAAATTGCGAGCGAGCCCGCAGGGGTCTTGGGGTCTTCCCCAGAAAATTGTGAATAAAGTAGATGTGATTTCCTGCACTTTGGTGTATTTTATCGGGTTATTAAACATCTAAAAAAATATCTATTTTTTTCTTTTTGTTTCGCAGACACCCAAGCACTGGCTTGCAGATCCCAGAGGGTCCGGGGACCCCAATTTGAGAACCACTGCCCTAAAGCATGGACAACTTTATTATATTTTTATCCTGCACCCCAAAATCTGGGCCACATTTGACAGATTAATAACTTTTCAGCATACCGGTAGTTTTTTTTTTAAGTGTCTAATTTTACAGGATTATAAGGCGCATTAAGCGAAACAAGTTCATTTCGACAGATTTTTGAGCACTGTGTACCACATAAAACCGGTTTGAGGTCAGTAAGCACAACCAGAATTAATACATAAGGCGCACTGTCGATTTTTGAGAAAATTAAAGACTTTTAAGTGTGCCTTGTAGTCCAAAAAAATACTGTATATTTATTGACCACAAAACCACCTTAAGATTCACTAAAAACGCTCAACAGGTGAAAACTATAAAGGTTTGACCTTCACCATCATAGTTTTGTGATACAAAAATAAATTAAAACTGTGGCTTTTTTAAATACGTTTCCAGGACAGACACATAGAAATGTATTGTTACATTTTCGAAAAAGCTACTTAAGTTTAGTTAGAGACTGGTGACTTTTGCCCTCGTTCATGATAAAGGTAACTTTTAGCGTTTTGGGTCTCATCCTTGTAGAGGACACAGTTTTACTACTCATAAACTGATTTCTTTAAAATCCCAGCTTGAAGACTAAACCATGTCTACTGTCTTTATTCAAGCCACTGCTCGCTTTTCTATCCTCATTCTTGTTCAGACTTCGTTTTGAAACTCTAAGATATTCAAGACATTCTGGCAGCGGTGGGATTTCTTGTCTAACTATGTTCCAATCTGCAAAGGATGGTGACTAAATGTAGAGAAAACTGTTCCAGCCTCAACACTAGCAAGAAAGGAGAAGGGTGGCGTCAAATCATCTCTGCAGTAATTTCCAGAGAATAGTGGACAGCACTTATTTATTTATTTTTAACAGGGAGAATTGTAATTTTAACAAGAGTTTATTTTGTGACAGTTTTATATAACTCCTGTGAAACTCACTGCACAGCTGCTATGGTCACTTAACTTTACAAAGACTAATTAATCTAACTGAATCACTGTCTTTTCTCAAATGTAAACTAAAACTTCTTGTCATGGACAAACTTTTAAAACTTCTTTCTTGTAAAAGGAGTCTTGCAACAATTGCTTTGAAAGTCCATCAGTCCAACGCCCCCATCATCTTTACCAGCTTCTTCCTTTCCGGGTTACTGGGGGCCCATATCCAGCAATCACTGTGCAAGAGGCGTGGGACACCCTGGACAGGTGTCCAGTCCATCACAGGGACACACAGAGACAAACGAGACAAACAACCATTCACTCTCTCACTCACACCTAGAGACAATTTAGAGTTACCAATCAGCCTATCATGCATGTTTTTGGTCTGTGGAAGGAAATCGGAGTACCTGAGAAAACCCATGAATGCACGGAGAGAACATGCAAACTCAACCCAGAAAGGTCCCAGGCTGGGATTTGAACCAGCGACCTTGTCCTTGAGAGGCAACAGCTCTACCAACTGATCCACAGTGCTTTGAAAGTTGTCCTTGAATGCAACTTATCAAATAATTTAAACACAGTCCCAAAATGTATTACTAAAATATGATAAACTTGTTGATATGAGTTCCAGAGCTTGCTCCCCATCTCTGGAAACTCCTGATATTCGCAATACAGACTCATTGCCACATTTCAAAGTAAAACTCAAAACTCATCTGTTTAACGTAGCCTATATGCACTGTGATGACAATTGCATTGTCTTATTTTTATTCTTTTTTACTTGTTTTTACTGTGTGTATAATATTGTTTGTTTTTATGAACGACAGTGTAAGGTGACCTTGAGTGCCAAGAAAGGTGCCTACAAATAAAATGTATTATTATTATTGTAACTTACAACCATACATGGGCATGCCTGGTCTGGTTACCATGTTGCTAAGAAATGAAAATAAGCATGGGGCGGGGGGCATTCTGGGTGGAGTCTGCATGTCAAGGTCAAGGTTTCTTTATTGTCATTTTCACCATGTGTGGTACATGTAGTGGAACTTCTTTAAAAATCCATCAATTGATCCAAAATGATGCTGCCAGAGTCTTAACTGGAGTTAGTAGGAGAGATCATATCTGTCCAGTTTTAGCGTCTCTCCATTGGCTCCCTGTCAAATTCAGAACTGAATTCAAAATCTTACTTCTAACCTACAAAGCCCTCAAAAACCTAGCTCCATCTTATATTACAGATCTTATTGTTCCATATTTTCCTGACAGAGCACTTTGTTCTCAGACTGCAGGTTTACTTGTGGTTCCTAGAGTTTCCAAAAGCAGAATGGGAGGAAGATCTTCCAGTTCTCAGGCTCTTTTCTTGTGGAACCAACTTCCAGTTTCTGTCTGACACATTGTCCAGTTTTAAGACTGGGCTCAAGACTTTCCTTTTGATAAATCCTATAGTTAGGATTGAATTGTTATGCTGCTATAGGCTTAGACTACTAGATGACAAATTGACCTAATTTCCTTAAATTAATTGTTAAAATTAAATAGTTTTCGTTATATATTATTTCTATCTTAACATGATTCTCAACCTGCCATTGTGTATCTGTTCCTCTCAAACCCAGCTTGTGGAAGCAGAGGGCTGCTTGTCCTGAGCCTGGTTCTGCTAAAGGTTTCTTCCTCATGAGGGAGTTTTTCCTTTCCACCATTGCCTTCATGCTTGCTCAAGATGAGAGTCTGTGATGGAGTTAGACTCAAAGCAGTCTGCTCCTCAGATAAATAATATTAAATTATTATTTTTATCAATGTTTTTGTTAACAAATTATTTTTATATGTGAATGTTTCTGGTCAGTGATCTCAGTGAAGATTTCTGTTGTAACTTGGTGCAATATAAATAAACTTAATTTAATTTAATTTAATTGAACAACAATGTGCAGACCCAGTCCTATTTACATCCAACAAAAATATAAATTGTAAAGAAAAACAGTAATAAGCTCTAAGATATGAACTAAGAAATGCGCTAGACTAAGAATACACTAAAATACATAGTTCCCACACACGTGGCGAGTATTGCGCAATACCGGGTTTTTCGCCACCCGTAAAGGCAGAAATGGCGGACAAACAGACTCGAGCTACCACAGCTAAATACATTACTAGCTTCACCAAGGCACAAGAGCAAAATGGCAGTGGTCAGAGTTGAATGAGTTGGAGAAAGAAATCATGGCAGACGAAGCGGACAACTTGTCATCAAGAAGTTACTCTGATATCATTAATTATTTAATTACTACGAGGAGCGCACACCGAGGAGCTTCACAGCTTTAAATCCAAAAAAGATGTGTAAACTGTCTCAATCATATCTAACCAGCTAAATAAAGGTTTAACTAAAATAACACACAGCCAACAAACAGTCCAGGCTGAACACGGACCAGGACCAGCACTTTGAGTGTTACCGTGTTGGAAGTTAGCATGTCGCGTTAGCATCCGGAGCGGAGGGTCCGTCGCACGGAGGCTCGCGGCGAGCTCAGGTAGGTCGGACGGCGTGGATCCGTCGCGGCCGCGGGGGCACGTCCCATGGGACCGACGCGTCGCCCGCACGACTTGGCTCCCGTCCTCCTTCCCCCACTGGGGCGGTCTCCCCGCCGGTCCCGGAGGACCGGCGGGGAGACCGTGGTCCAGGCATGAAGAGGCCGTTGTCGCGTTAGCGACATGCTAAGCTACACACAGCAAGACGGTGCTGCTAAATAATGAAAAAAAAAAAACAGCTCTAACACACGGACAGTTGTACTCTAACATTGTTCTGACATTGTTTCACAAAATGATTTATGTAGAATATTTTGTTTACCGGCCAAAAGCACGACGTCTTCCAGAGCAGATCCGAGCAGTCAGCTGCTGTGAGCTTCTCCGATGAGATAAATCCTTCACGTTTACTTTTTTTTGGATTAAGTGAAACCTGCGCGTTGCCCAAATGTCTACCCGACTGGAACACCCACTGACCCAACACGAAGTAACCATTGCAATTAATTAGAAATTAACAACAACAAAAAAACAACGTGAAAGATACACATCCAGTAGTAGACTGTCCTGTCTATGGACCTGCTGCTCCGTCTGCCTCCACCCGGAAAATCCACAGATGTGACGTCACATGGGAACTATGTATACGCCGAACAACAGCAGCATGAACATGAGTCTTTGTGAGTAGACTGAGCTGCATGTTCCCTCAGTTCAATTCAATTCAGTTTATTTATATAGCGCCTGAACATCATAAATCATGTCAGGTCACTGAATAGAAACATTCATAAATAAAAATAATACTGTAAATTTAATGAGTGCATGGATTTTCTCCGGGTACTCCAGTTTCCTCCTACAGACCAAAAGCATGCATGTTAGACTGAATGGTAACTAAATTGTCTCTAGGTGTGAGTGAGAGAGTGAATGGTTGTCCCCCTCTTAATAATAATAATAATAATGAATTCCATTTATAATGCACTTTTCATTAATAAAAATCTCAAAGTGCTATTGCACAGTGACAGCCATGACACAAAAATGAAGAAGCTGGTAAACATAATGGATAGATGGAAAATAAGCATATGAATCTTAAAAAAAAAAAAAAAGTACTCACAGTCTTGTACTTGACTATGTACTCCACAATTGGCATCCCTCCATCGTCCTGCTTGACCAGTCCCAGCCGGTAGGCCTTACCCACCCCTCTCTGCCCGTGGACTGCTGGTGGACTCGGCTCTCCTGAGGGCGAAACGAGGAAGGGGCATCAGCAAAACTCTCAAAACACTGTGTTTGTGTTTTTCTGCAAAAAGAACATGAATTCCCAAAAGAAGGGAGCAGACTGCAACATGGGAGATAAAAATAAATTCAAGGCGAGAGAAGTTTTTTGACCAAATCAAGTGTAAAACCCAAGATATTGCCTGGTTTTAATGATTGTCAACTGTTTTTTTTTTTTTACTATTTGCTGCATTTTGTTAATTTTCTGAAACATTTAGGCTGCTCAGTTACATAACAGATAGTGGCAACAGCAACACTATTTTCCGTGGTCTTGACTGGAGTTTCTGCAGTCCTGCACATAAGTAAAACGCCTATCATGAACCCCCTGCAGCACATAATTTTTAATGCACTGGTTTTTCCATGAAAACAAGATTTTGACAGAATCTATTCCAAGCTCCGATAATCTAAATTCATATCACGGAAGCTGGAATAGATTGCAGCTATCTCCAGTGTAAATATGCCAGGGTTGTCTAATATGGCAAATGGGCCTCATTCCACAGAGCTGCTGATGCTTTGAATACGTTTTGGAGGCCGTAGTGCATTTGTATGCTTTTCTGTCACAATTTTGCGTGTTTTTATTCAATTAAAACCCAAACATTAAACACATTTCTGCTGTCTAAAATACATGACATCGTTTTGGCTTGCTGAAACCCATCTGTTAACTGAGAGGATGTGCCAATAACTAACAGTTAACACAGTCCAAAGACTATAAAACCATTAGAGTGATAGATTAAAGTCATAATGACTGACTTTCATTTCATAAATGCACATGAAGGATCCAAGTTGGGTTCTTATTTTGAAGTATGTGTCATAAATCTAGTTGGAAGTATATTGGAGACTGACTTACGGATGGGTAAAGTCTGGAAGGTCTCCATGTGGCTGAACTCTCCCTGACCCTTTCCGTTGACAGCTGCCACTCGGACCTCGTACGTCGTGTTGGGCTCCAGTCCTGTCAGGACGACTGTGGCTGGAGACACACACAGGACAAAAGTTCACATCAGCTAGAAAGATACATATCGATTGTGCAGATAGATCAGCAAAATGTTAAAAAAGGAGGTTATTTTTCATGGTTTCATTTACAGAACAAATATCTTTGCAGCATACAGGAGGTGAAAAGAAGAGCAAACAACCATAATCCAGTTAGACAAAGAGCAAAAGAAGATAAACAACTTTCTCTTTGGAATGTTGTTCTGAAACATATAACCATACGTTTGTTGCCATTCCTGCATCAGTTTATGCAAAACCAATATACCATACCATACCATACAATACACTTTATTTATAAAGTACTGTACTTAAAAAACAGCAACAAGGTCAACCAAAGGGCTGTACAGCAAAAGCAAGCAAAGAACACAGCACAGGAATTAAACGAGAGTTCTAAAACAAGACTTAAAAACAGAGAAAGAGGGAGCCTGCCTGACATGCAGTGGTAAGTCATTCCACAATTTTGGACCTGCAACAGAGAAGGTGTCACCTCTGAGCTTAAAACAAATGCCTGGAAACAACAAAAGCATCTGGTCTGCTGACCTCAGAGAGTGCTGTGGGACATATGGCTGCAGCAGATCAGTGAGATAAGAGTGGGCAGAACTGTTTGGAGATTTAAAAACATAAAAAAAGTATTTAAAAATGAATTTGGGAGTGAACCGGGAGCCAGTGAATGGAAGCCAAAACTGGAGAAGTGTGCTCTCTTTTCAAGTAGCAGTTAAGAATCGGGCTGCAACATTTTGAACCAGTTGTCAATATGCAATAGAGGTCTGACTGATTCCAAAAAGAAATACATTGCAGTAATAAAGCCTGGAGGTTATGAAAGCATGAATTACTGTTTCAAGATTACTTTTAGACAGTATGGGCTTCAATTTAGACAGGTGCCTCAACTGAGGAAAAAAAAACCTAAACAAACAAACATGATTTAACAATTATATTTACATGACTGTTGAGTTTCATGGAAGGGTACATTTTCACTCCCAGATCAGCGACAACTTGTTTCTCTAACCGGGCTAGAGAGGAAAGCTTGATACAGTTGTCTCTAATTGTGCCATTAGGTAGAAACAACATGACTTATGTCTTCTTCTCATTAAAGTTTAAGGCATTTAAATCCATCCAATCCCTGATATCAACCAGCCAATCAAGAAGAGGTTGGACAGAATGTGCACTAGTGGGCTTCAGAGGAAAGTAAATTTGACAGTCATCGGCATAAAATTTCAAAGGGATGCCGTATTTACGAAAAATGACACCTAGTGGCAGCAGGTATAAAGAAAGAGTAGAGGACCAAGAATGGAGCCCTGCGGTACTCTCCATCGAATAGCTACCAATGTTGAAATAAAATTCTTAATATTGACACAAAAGGTTCTATCGGAGATGTAGGACCTAAATCATTTGAGGGCCGACCCTGTAATGCCCACCAACTCCTCCAGCCTAGAAATGAGGATGTCATGCTCAGTGGTGTTAAAAGCAGATGTAAGGTCCAATAGGACAAGAAGCACATAGTCACTTGCATTTGTGGCTAAGAATATATCATTAAAAACCCTCAATAGGGTGGACTCAGTGCTGTGGTGAGATAGGAGGCCAAGAATATAGCCAAGGACTGCTAGGGCTCTCTGCCCTTGATGCAAACATCCAGTTCAGATGATTGTGGCAAAGACACAATACACATAGAATGTGTTGTGAGCTTTGAGGTGACCGAAAATAAAGAGTTTTACACATCACTTTGGGCGGCCGTGGCGTAGTGGTAATGGCAGTCATCCCCCGATCGGAAGGTTGGAGATTCGAATCCTGGTTCCCCATACCATGTGTCGTTGTGTCCCTGGGCAAGACACTTAACCCTGAGTTGCTCCCTGTAGGACTGGATGGCGCCTTGCATGGCAGTCTACCGCTACTGGTGTATGAATGTGTGTATGAATGGGTGGATGGTTAGTATTGTAAAGCGCTTTGGGGCCCCTCATAGGGGGCTGGAAAGCGCTATATAAATAAGCTCCATTTACCATTTACCATCACTTTAACATGTACCATGTGGAAACATGAGGTTCTGGTCATTTTGTCCCTTCACCAAATTATACCCTCCCTGCAGTTGGAACTTTGTGTTATCCAGATGCAATTTGTATTTACCGGTAAGTGATACAAAACAGTATTACTTTGTACCTACACACTTACAAATATACATATCCCATGCATGCACATACATGGGTTAAGGTGCCAGCTCCACCACACCCTGCACATTACCATAAGAAATTAGAATACTACAATGTATTTCTTTTTGTAACAAATATTTATGATTAATAAGAAAAATGACAACCTTCCCCAACTCCTGTAAGGGCTCAAACGCAGTGTGTAAATGTGACTCTTGATAGAATGCACAAACTGCCCTGATCATGTTCTTTTCAGACTAGCATAATAATTATTTTGGGAACAGAATTCATGATTTGAACAGAGAAAGGTTTTCTTTTCTTTTCTTTCTTTCTTTCTTTCTTTCTTTCTTTCTTTCTTTCTTTCTTTCTTTCTTTCTTTCTTTCTTTCTTTCTTTCTTTCTTTCTTTCTTTCTTTCTTTCTTTCTTTCTTTCTTTCTTTCTTTCTTTCTTTCTTTCTTTCTTTCTTTCTTTCTTTCTTTCTTTCTTTCTTTCTTTCTTTTTTTAATTTAATTTTTCTTTATCTAAGGCTATTCTAAAACATTACATCCAGACCTCCAGCTCCAAATGCACAGGTCTAATCACATCATTATTATTAATGAAGAAATCTGATATAAATCTGCCTTTTTTCAGTTCTAATCTTCTACTTAAATAGATTAAATCTACAATTTGACGGCAGCTGCCAAAGTGGGTACAAAACATACCAAATTGGTGACACTGTGGGCTAAGGCGGGAACAAAGTAGTTTAATGAGATGTAAACTACAACAGATCATCTGGACAATTATTATTATTTTTTTGTAGACATTTCATCCTTCATCCAAATAACTTTATCAGTCTGAGGAGCCACAACAAAATCAGTCCCACAAGCAGCACATTCCCATAGTGGACCAACCAGTTTGCTGGTGATAAAATGGTTTCTGGACTGAAATTGTTGTGGCTCCTTGGACTGATGAAGTCCGTTGGATGAAGGATGAAATGTCTCAACAAAATAAATAAATAAATAAATAAATAAATAAATACTGTTCAGATCACCTGACTGAACTTTGTTGGATTTTTTTAACCTGGATTATTGTGCCAGGTTAAACATTAATTAAAAGATTATTAAATGACTCCCTGAGAATTCTGCCTAAGAAACCCAGGTTCAGCAGTGCAAGTCAAATGTTCTGTAATGCACTTGTCAGAACGTTTCAGGCGCTCATGAGAAATTTGATGTACAAGTTTATGCGCCGATTGTGCAGCTCCATGAACAGTCTTATTGTAACGTTTTCACATCCCTCTGTCAGTGTGCTAAGATATCATTCGGCTCTGTGGATTCATTGGTATGCAAGTCTTTTATAAGATTTTATTTTTATTATACATCTATTTTTTCTTTTTTTATTCTTTCTGTATGTGTTGTGTGTGTTATGTTTTTTTTTTTGTGGACCACGAGTCTGTCGAATAAAGTTGATGATGATGATGTGCATGAACTTTGACGTAAACTACAACAATTTACAGGTAGTCCTCGGGTTACGACGGTCTTGAGTTACGAGGTTTCGAGGTTACGACGCATCTCCCATTTACTATGAAAAGCCTTATTTCGAATTATGCGTTTTTACGTTGTAAACATCGTAACGCAAAGGCGCAGCGGCGGAAGAATATTGTACTGTACGGGGTGAAGCGGCGGAGGAATGCGGCGGAGTACGCCGCTCTGGACCAAGGAGGATGGCGTCACCAGCATCCCAGTATGCCATTAACTCTTTTTGCCCTTCATTATGGCTCCCAAACGTATGTGTTTTTTGATAATGATGTAGGATACTGTGTTAGGATAGGCTAAGTGCTTGGTAATATAGTACTGTACATGTATATGGTGCAGTGTGTACGTATATTCCGACTTACGTCAAAAATCGGTTTACGACGACGCGTAGGAACGGATCAATGTCGTAAGTCGAGGACTACCTGTACTCATGAATGACGTAATCAAAAACTAAATGAACATAAACCTCAAAGATTCACCGTTTATTATTAGATGAAGTTCTATTCCTTTAGAAATGGTAAAACCGTGAATATTTTACACTCTTAATGGAAATTACCAGTACTCAATTATTAAAAAAACTAAACAAAAAACAAAACTAAAAACAGAAATGAATTTAAATTTCACAGTCACTAGAGTCTACTTACATTACCCTAACTGCTCCAAAAAGCCAGCAGAAAGTCAGCGTTGTAATGAGCTTGAGT
Source organism: Garcialebias charrua (assembly GCA_038048925.1). Lineage (NCBI taxonomy): Eukaryota > Metazoa > Chordata > Actinopteri > Cyprinodontiformes > Rivulidae > Garcialebias > Garcialebias charrua. The sequence goes on along the minus strand of JBBPBX010008495.1, from coordinate 2,151 downwards.
GAAAGTAGTTGTTTTTGCCAGTCTGCACAAATTAAATACTTGACTGGTAATAGGTGCTTTTGCTGTTCTTTGGTCCTGGAACTGAAAACAAATTCTGCAATTTGCAGCTGCGTGCTGGGCCCGTTCCAAGCTACGAGTAGACATTTCAATTTGGGCAAAAGCACTGAAATGAGACGAGTCCAGGCAACTCATTACACCGTCGAGTTTACTGAGGGACAAACTTACGCTTGCATGTCTAAAGTGGTGTTTGTGATTATATATGATGCTACTTAGTACTTTTTAATTGGTTTGCTTTAAGGTTTTTACATTTTAAACTGGAATTTTAACAAACAAAACAATGCATTTATCTAAAATAAACTCACACTTTAGATTTATTTATTTAGTTTTGCTCATTTTTTTTCTATTTTTTTTTTTTCTATACAGTAGTCCCTCACTACTTTGCGGTTCGACTTTGACAGACTAATTCTGTCACAGTTTTTGAACGATCGTCAACTTTCATAGTATGTACTCACGTGATTGGGCCGGCATGAAATAAAAAGTTAATGAAAAAATACTTTGGACAGCTACCGCCATTTTGTAGTTTTCTTTAATGCCAGTCAAAAACAACTACACTACCCAGAAGCCAACAGTGCATCCGTCTACTGCTTTCTCGTAGTTTTCTTTCAATAATCAGAGACTCTACTTCCTCAGGCGGCTGAGACGAGCTGGTCTGAGAAACTCAGTCCTCACCTCCTTCTACAGGTGTGCAGTGGAGAGCATCCTGTGCTCCAGCATCAACGTGTGGCACGGAGGCTGCACAGCTGCAGAAAGAAAAGCTCTGCAGAGAGTGGTGAAGGCTGCACAGAAGTCTGTTGGAGTCAGTCTCCCCACCATCACAGACATCTACATCTCTAGATGCTGGAAGAGAGCCACCTGCATCATGAAGGACCCCACTCACCCAGCACACACACTTTTTGCCCTTTTCCCCTCAGGAATGAGGCTGAAGAGCATTAAGTGTAGAACCACTAGACTGAGGAACAGCTTCTACCCTGAAGCTGTTAGACTCATGAATAAATAACCAGAATAACCACTGTGAAAGAAATCACATCATGTTGCTGTGTTCATTCGTAATCATCTGCTCACACAGACTCATTTTCATGCTGCTGTTCGATGTAATTTTTTACGATACCAGTGCTTAGTGTATTTTTAGTTGATGTTTTACTTAGTTCATATATTAGACGTTATTACTGATTTTCTTTTACATTTTATTGTTGGATGTAACTGGACCCCTGCATACAGTACATAATCTTGTTCCACCACATGTACCACATGCAGTGTGTATGACAAATAAATCTCTCTGACTCTGACAAGCCTATACTGTAACGCCAGTCAAAAACAACTACACTACCCAGAAGCCAACAGTGTTTCCGGCCACTGTTTTCCGTCAAAATGGAGGAAACGTTCTGCAATGCAAATCTACACTATCTATTAAGCTCACAGAGCTGGTAGGAAAGTCAAAAATAATCCTGAAGCTTTCTAAAGCTCAATTATCCAGGCACACATGAACCTGGATGGGGCAGTGGGCTTTGTGATGCTGCAGGGTAGGTCTGCCAAACCAGATCCAAGCTCGACCAGAACCAAGCTGCTGGTCTGCAGAGATGGTGAGTAAACAGTACTGTACAGTAGATATATGTATGTTGTTAAAATTAAACGGTTTGTGACATGATTTTTGAACTTTGCATAAATAGACTATATGCCACGGGGGGTGACGTACTTCCGGTAAAATGCAACCCACATCCGCCACTTCTGGTTCCCATCCACTGCCGTTGTTGTTAGCGTTAGCTCCTAGTAGCAGACCGTGACAACGAATCGAAACGGGAAGCAGCTGCGCGCTACTGGCACTACAAGTGAGTTCCGTTGTGTCCGCCCACCGGTGGGTACAGCTGTTCCGAGGCGGGGTTTGGGCGAAACTTTATCGCGGCTATCCGTAGGGCGGACGTCGCCATAATTTTGTATGGATTTATATGTGTATAGAGTTATTATTGGTGTGCATGCAGATGTTTTATTAATTGTATTTAGTCATTTATGTTTGTGTCTTTCCCGCTAACTGGAAGTGCGCCGTCTGTGTAATGACTGTGGAGGTGCTGGAACGGAAGGCCGTGGCATATAGTC
>JBBPBX010008494.1:37962-62383 GCA_038048925.1 Garcialebias charrua | reverse complement strand
GCAGCATGAGTCCTTATAAAATCCTCTCTTGCCGCAGAATCCCCATGATTCCATCTGCATTTGCAAAAAAACAAACAAAAACAAAAAAGAGTAATTAGTCATATGCAAAGGCAATCTGGAAAATGCACAGTGCCTTGCTGGGGTCTCCCCTATAACTGGATTAATAAATAATAAAAAAAACATCCATCCCAGCAAATGTTGATAGGTGGCTTGTTCACCGTCAGTAAGGAAGAACAATCTGTTGAGCGATCTGGTTCAAGTTCAGAGTTATGTGAAATGTGAACATCCAATTCAGAGGGAAAATCATAAGAATGATTGGCATGATGGTCTGAATGAATACTGCCATGATCATCATCTGAAAAGGACCCATTTACAGGAATATCTACAGTTTCTGCATGGTTCATTGGTGCCATCATCATGAAGAGAGTCAGAACTTTCAAGTGATTCACTGTGTTCACTATGCATGGCAATGACTTCATGCTGAAATGCAGGAGAATTTTTAACAAAATCTGGAGAATCATCTTGGTCATCATCAAAACACTTAAATTTCCGCTTGGCAACAAGATGAGTTTGTCTCCAAAGAGTAGATTTAGGAACAGAATAAATGTTTTTTTGCCATTGTCAATGAGTTTTTTAGAAGCCTCAGTTTCAGTTCCTCCACATAGGACAAACAGGTTTAACAATGTCAATCAAAACAGCTTGTTCCCATGCAAATGAGGAACATCAGCCTGACGGTCATTAGGGGCCTTGATGACTCACAGGGTGCTCATGCAATAACAGCATTGGGGGATGGGGGGAGGGACAACAGTTCAAGTCTCAAGTCTGTAGTAAAAAAGGTTAAAAAAGTAAAAATAATCTTTCCACTTGAACGTCTTCAAGTTTCTTCACCTTATCCAGCTGAGTGAACTCTTTCTATCTGTATGGTTCAAACCGTTCAGAAGCTTTGTGTTTGCTTTAAACACTCACCGGTCTCAGAGTTTATGTAGTTCTTGTCAGTTGATCTGTTGAGAGTCGCTGCGTAAGTGACCTCCACAACCTGGACGTGTTCGTTTCTCTCTTCCTGTTCGGCGACCACGAGCACTGGAAGAGGGATTCAGGCACCGTCATAGGACTCCTAAACCCAAACCCGATGAAACAGAGAGACGGGAATGACGGGGTGAGCTGCGTTCTGTTTTAAAGTTCCAGAAGAACCACAGTCTGACGGTTACAGAACATCTAGAACTGATGCTGAGGAAACAGCTGCTCACTGGAGAAAGTTTTAGCTTTAGAAGCAAAACTCAAATATTTTTGAGGCTAGCTAACTCTGAAATTAAGTAAAACATCTGAAGTTGCAGTTCAAAAGCCTTAAACCTGTCTTGGTGTAACTTGGAAGCAGCTTATAAATTATAATTAATTCAGAATAATTTAATGAGCAAACACAAACCTTCATTATTCAACTGGGGTTAGGAGCATAAGGCCTCAAGCCCTTACCTTTCTTGTTGGTATCTGCTGACCAGGGATTTGGATTTGGTTCAAGCATCAAGATCCAGCTGCAGGGCGGTGCTCCTCTGTTTTGAACCAAACAAAGTAAAATGGTGGCAATGATGGGAAACCTTCACCACAAGGCATCCTGGGAGAAATCAAAGGGCCAATGAAAGGGCCTCCAACCAACAGTGGGGGTTGTGATTGCCCACCCTCAACTGTCACAGTGTTCAATCAAACCACCAGAACAACAAGGTTTTGCTTCTGGGGGGATAAACAGGAGTTAATGGAAGCCATTTTCTGGCACCAGAGAAGTACTCTAGCTGGTTCCAGAGTTTAACTGAGAGAAGTAATAGAGCTTGGAATCGTGACGTCAGCGGACCGGGATCGCGCAAAGCATCCCGGTACTTTAGGACACGGAGTCTGACGTGACCGGGGTTTGCGTTAGTTGTAGTGTGTTATCCTAGGTGAAATACGCTGAATTGGTGACTACTTGTTGTGTTGTGAACTGTCACAATCGTTCTCACGATCGCAGGGGGAGCCGTATTGCAAATGGAGTCCGTTTTTTCATCTTTCCGGCATGAAAACAACACAGAGGAACACAGGTTGCTAAGCTAACAGAGACATGGTGACATGACCTGTTAAACGAACAAACATCACTTTCAGGAGTATTTCCAGACACATGTTTGTGTGTTCGAAGCATTTCCACACAGGTAAGGTTTAAATAAATAATATTACACTTATTAACTGCTCATATGTAACACAGGATCGTTTACAAACAGCTAGCTGGCTGGCTAGCTAGATCATCTAATCAAGTTCTTTTATCTCTTCTTAGGCAAGCCAGCGTATGAATTCCTACATTGTGATCCTGACTGGGTACCCTCTTTACATCTCGGGCACACCGAAGTCAAAACAATGAACACTGCCCGATTTGCCCGTCGGACCAAGAGACACAAATCAACCACAGAGGTCAACACTGCACCTGCCACACCACCAGATCTGCGTAGCCAGACATCAGAGATGGATGAAACTGCTCCTCCAGGTGTAGCTGCTCAGAGTTTTTCTGAGGATGAAACAGCCCAGGGGTCCGACGTGGTTCAAGGTGTACAGAGGTCCGAGGTGGATGAAACCGGCGCGGGGTCAAAGGGTGATGAAGCTGCACTAAAGGACAGTGCTGAAACACTGCAGGAATGTGGACTGTGTGTCCTCAGAGGTGCTGAAATTAATCGCTTGCTGGAGGAAAACAGGATCCTGAAGGAAGAGCTGTCCCAAAAGAAAATGAATGAGCAATTCTTAAAAGATGATGCAATTGTCAAGTATTACACTGGGCTTCCATGTTTGGCTGTTGTGATGGGTGTGCTGGCTCAGCTGCTCCCCTGTCTTCCACAGCCTGGAAGAAATCTTTCACATTTTCAGATGCTCCTTCTAACTTTAATGCGCTTGAGGCTTAATCTGCTAATCCAGCACATTGCACACCTGCTCTGCATCAACCGAAAGCTTGTGTCCACCACATTTAGAAAGACTATAGGTGTAATGTTTACACACCTCAGCCCTTTGGTGCACTGGCCAGAGAGACATTGTTTGCAAGGCCCCAGTGTTGTTTTGAAAATATGAATTATTATCTGTGTGAACATTGACTGATGAACTGAACGTGAAAATGTATCTACTTTTGCCCAAGTGTTGCTTCGATGCTGCATGCTGTAAATAAATTATTGCAGATTAATTCAGTTTGTAGTCTCTTGTTAAATAATGTTGAACATGTCTAAGTTACAGTAACACAACAGATCAACCGAGTTTACGATTATCCGTCACCACATGGGTAAAATATGTGACATTTGTAGTGTTAACAAGAATAAATACAGTTCAAATACAATAAACACAGAAAATGAAAACTTCTTGCAGATATACCCTGATGCATGCTCAATAATCCAGGTAGAAAAATCTAAAAAAGCTAAGTCTGGTCCTCTGGACATTCAAAAGTTGAATGTCCAGAGGACCAGACTTAGCTTTTTTAGATTTTTGCAGATATATTTCACATTAACAATGTGCTAAAATTACATGTTAAGGTGCAATTTTATCTGATATTTGCACAACAAAGTGAGTTTTAGAAAATGTAAGCATGCTTTGCAACTAATGAGAACTAGGACCAATGAAATATCAAACAAAAATTTTGAGAATAAATTCTGATTCCCGAACCACTGAGTCAGAATAAAAAACAAATTAGCAATAGTACCTTTTGCTTATTCATCATCATCAACTTTATTCAACAGACTTGTGGTCCACAAAATTAAACATAACACACATACAGAAAGAATAAATTGTAATCATTGCATAAAAAACCTGCATAAAGTCAGAAAGCAGTGCTTAGCTGCCACTTCCTCATTCTTCAACATATCTCTCCCTCCATATGCTGCACCTAGCTAGGAAATTAGCTGTCAGTGACAACTGATTCAGCAAGACATTTTTGTGCATGTGGCACATAACCACGGCTCAGTCTCCGACGGTGCCTGAGTGAGCCCCACGCATGTCAAGTGGAACCACTGGATTTTGCAGTTCTCATTGTCACAGGCCACCATGTCATCCTTCTCCTCAGGACCTTTGCAAAGGCACCACAAACGTTTTTTTGATATTTTCTGTTTTTTCCGTTTTGGGCCAGATGAGTGTGCAGGTAATCATGTCCTGAGAGCGCACGCTGTAGCTGCACTCACGCAAAGACATGTAGGAGGAGATGTATGAGGGCAGCAGACCAAGAAGTGATTTAAAGATGAAAATGTACCAGTGGAAGAGTCTGTGTGAGGTTAATGATGTCCAGTTAACCAGTGAATACAGGGTGCAGTGGTGGGTACGATAATCACAGCCAGTTATGAATCTTAGTGCACCATGATAGACAACATCCAACATCTGCAGGGTGCTTGTAGGAGCGTTCATGTAGATAATGTCACCGTAATCAATGGAGGGAAGGAAAGTCACAGATACAAGGTGTTTCCTAGCATTCAGTGTTAGACATGATCTGTTTCTGAAAAAGAAACCCAGTTTAACTTTCAGTTTCTTTACTAGGTTTTCCACGTGGAGTTTAAAAGAGAGATGCGAATCGACCAGGATACCCAAATATTTATAGGAATCAACAAACTCAATAGGGACACCATTTGAGGATAAAATCAGAGGAAGAACTGCTGGGACCGACTTCCTATTTGAAAAAAGCATCCCTTTGGTTTTATCAGCATTTAGGACAAGTTTGAGATGGAACAAATCTGACTGGATGATGTCAAAAGCGGATTGCAAAAGCTGGAAAGCCTTAGCAACTGTTTTAGCTCGACAGTAAACAACTGTGTCATCAGCATAGAAATGTAAGGATGCATCAGGGATGCTCTGACCTACATTACCTATTTAGATTGTAAAGAGGGTGTGTCCTAAGACTGAGCCTTGTGGTACACCATTGTTGACTGTTAAATAACTGGAAGAAGTACCGTTATGTTGAACACATTGCGTCCGATTGGAAAGATAGTTAGAAAACCAACAAATGGTGTGATCTGAGAAACCAATTTCTGAGAGCTTATGACACAAGATGTTATGATCCACAGTGTCAAAAGCTTATCAGTTTAATCTTATCAGACTAACATGCATGTTTTTGGTCTGTGTGAGGAAACTGGAGTACCCAATCCACACAGAAAGGACAGAACATGTAAACTCCACCCAGAAAAGTCCCTGGCTGAGATTTGATCCAGCAGCAGTTCTAGCATCTGCAGCACTGTGTCACCTTCAACAGTCAAACTGAGGCGAACTTATTATTACCCGCCCTTCACTGTTTAGTGTTTGCCAATAACTATGTGATTTTTAACTCCTGCATTCTGTCACACACGGTTGAGAAAAGTTCTATGTGTCTTTTGGTGAAAAACGTTTTCCCACATCTGGTTTTCTCAACTTTGTAGACATTTTGTTTTCCTGTGAATGTCATGTTCAGGAAAATGTCTTTGGTTTCTTTCACAAGTTTATGACTTCCTCTAAAACAACATGAGATGTTTGTTCACTCACACAGCAGGACTGAGGTCACCAGTTATGAAAATATGATGGTAACTTAAGGGATTGAATGGAAAACTGTCTTTTCTGCACGATCTACAAAAGGTCCTAAACTGTGAGTGTTCAGGAAAGAGGTTACAAGTTCATCAAGCAAAAAGAAAACAAATCAGAAAAAGCCCTTTATCCTGCCTGACACAATATTATCTCTGCAAAGAAACCTTTTTTCTGAACAGTGTAGGGAAAACAACAAAGTAAACTCAATTTCTGGGCAAGGTCCTTGTTAATGTTTGATGCAGACGCCTGTCTTCACAAACCAGAGAAGATGATACTGTAGTTCAGGGCTATTCAATTAAAACTCGCTGAGGCCTGGTTACTAAAAATTCCTCCTCGTAAAATGTCCGAACGTTAAGTCAAACGTTTGACTTTTATGGTCTTGCCTACCTGTATTCACATTTTCACAGTTAACAAACTACACTTTAAACAACTATAGCTCTTTCACTGTATTTAAAAAAAAGTCCCAGACAAATAAATTTAGGGCCTTTATTTCAGATTAAAACAGAAAGCTCAGAATAAAATGCATCTTAAATGTGCAAACAGAGCCTAATAAGCTTTCTTTCACTTAAACTGAAGAGGTCCAAGAATTGAAGGCTTACACTTGAAGTAAAAAATGAACATCTTTACAAAACAGAAAACAATTTTTAAAAGTGGCTCTTTTAGTTTAAAGAAAGTATAAAAAGAGCAAGTACATTGCTCTTTTTTATTTATTTTTTGCTTAAAGAGGCACCAACCTATAAAAATTTAAGCTTTCAAGTAAAACATGTCAGCGTCTAAATAAAAATGTCTCTTTTGGGAAGAAACTGAAAACAGCTTTTAAAACCTTTTCTCTTTTGATTATTCTTGATTTCATCTCCAGCTCCTCTGATCTGTGGAGTCCCTCAAGGGTCTATTTTAGGTCCACTGCTTTTTAATTTGAACATGCCTTTGGGGTCCATTTTTAGAAAACACAATATTCCTTTTCACTGCTTTGCTGGTGATAACCAGTTATATCTTCCAATTGAGTCAGACAGGGTCACTCCACTGGATCCACTCTTGAACTGTCTATTAAAGTCTGGTTAAAACAACATTTTCTAAATCTAAATGAAAATAAAACGGAAGTCATCAGCTTTGGTAAATGTAACACTCTTAATGTTATTGGCCCCTTGGCTTCATACAGCCACTCCAATGTCAGGAATCTGGGAGTTATTTTTGACAGTGCTTTTAAGTTAGACAAACAGATAAATGCTGTAGTTAAATCCGGTTTCTTCAAGCTAAGACTCATTGCCAAGGTGAAGTCTTGTCTCTCTTTCAGAGACCTTGAAAAGGTTATTCACGCTTTTATTACCTCTCGTTTGGACTATTGTAATTCACTGTATGTTGGTTTAGACAAATCATCTTTTCATCATTTACAATCTGTCCAGAACGCAGCAGCTCGTCTTTTAACATCAACTAAAAAATATGAACACATAACCCTGTCCTGGCTTCTCTTCACTGGCTCCCTGTCCACTATCGGATTGATTTTAAGATTTTATTGCTTGTTTTTAAAATCTTAAAAGGTCTGGCCCCATCATATTTATGTGATCTTATTAATATCTACACTCCTGTAAGAGCACTCCGGTCTACCAACCAGTTTCTCTTAGATGTCCCCAGATCCAGAATGAAATCCAGAGGTGATCGGGCTTTTGCGGTTGCTGCTCCAAAACTGTGGAACAGTTTACCTGAGAATTTAAAGAGCGCTCAGACTGTTGAGACTTTTAAATCTTTGCTCAAGACTCATCTGTTTTACTTGGCATTTGATCCTCGCAGAGTCTGAGAACAAAATTTGAGCAGATTTTATTGTTGTTGTGTATTTACTGTTAAATTTCTTATGTTTTAGTGGCACTAGATGCATTTTACTCTTTTATTTTATTTTTATGTTTTAACTGTAAAGTACTTTGGTCAGCTTTGGTTGTTTTTATGTGCTATATAAATAAAATTGACATTGACATTGACATTTCACTTTTCTCAGTGAGATAAATAGACATGGGGTTGTCCTGCCAGTAATTTAAATCTTGGTTGGAGTCAGAGCCATTTATGTAGGAAGCTGAGCATCATCAGTAACATCTGTTGCATCAATAACCAAAGAGATGCATGGTGGACTCTGAACAGCTGCATCCAGCTGTGCCAGCACATCATCTGTTAATATTTCACATTTTCTGCTTGCTGTTGAAGCTGACATCAGGTTTTGTTTGATTTTTTTCACACATCTTGTCTTTTTGTTTTCCATCAAATATCTCAGCAACAGCATTTAAGCACTCCTTCAGGACTGTCCCATCACTAAAATCCACGAACATGAACATGCAGCACGCTGCTGGGCTGTAACAGTATTTGTGATGAGTGGGGTGGATCCGTCCTACTGGGCTTGCAGTTCAGTTAATTTACTGCTCTCTGCTCCACTTCAGCAGATAACGTTGCTCTAAAGAGATGTAGTGCAGAGGCTTCACGTTGCCACTTTTAATTAATGCAACAGTTTCAGAGCATATGAGGCAAACAGGTTTTGAACTGCCTAACTGAACAATTAACATAAATGTCTCTGTCCATTCAACTTTAAAACAGTTTTCAGCGTCAACTTTTCTTATTCTGGAGCAAGACGTGCTGTCTCTTCCTCTCTGCTCCGTCTCAACTCTTCTCTGGTGAGAGCTCGCTGCACCGTGCAGGGAAAACTAAAGATTTGATTGACTCATTAACTGAGTGACGCTGTTACTGTAACACCTGAAGTAGAACGAACCTCCAGAACACACCTCCTGCTTCGCTGCTTGGCTCTGCACCCAAGCTGTCCACCACTGGAAAAATGCTCCATGAAAGTTATCTATTTTCTTGAGTTTATCAGTTTGGGCACGGGTCCGAACAGAACCATCAATTGGCCCAGGTCCACCGGTTAGTGACCTCTGATCTAGGAGAATGTGGAGTCCTGATCAAACCACCGGCTCCAGCCATAGACTTTAACAAGAAGAACCCATCAGGAATGCTAGACTAAAGCCTGGACTCAGACTGACCTGATTTAAATTTGCTGAGGCATTTTGTTTGTGCTGTGGATGATCAATTTAATTTATCCATTTGCAATCAACAAAATTGATTGCAAATGTATAAATGAAGACACCTACAGCTATTAAATCCATTAAATTTTAAACTTTTACAATCACGTGTTGCTGAGTTATCTTGTGAGGGTGAAAAAATCCATGTTTGATTGACATCACACACAGCCTATATGATGAGAGCACTCCCTGCTTTCTTTACAGTCAGTCATTACATACCTAATATTAATAGCTGTCTGGCATGCAGAGCAGACTTTTGAAAAGCAAAATAAATGTGGGACATTATTTTGGGGGGGAGACGAGGAAAGTGGCCAAAATAATGGTCCTGTACAACACGAGACACCTGTGGCCTCATGTACAAAGACCTGCGTGACGTTTAAACTGAGTAAACAGCATGCTCATAAACAAATCCAGATCTATGAAATGGTGCGCACGCATGGATATAAGCACATTTCTTATGCTCGTCCTGATCAGGGTTGAGTTAGAAATACTAAAGGAATACCAGACACCTTCCCATGACACACTTTCATTTAAACATGCAAATAGATACAAATAATATCCTGCACATGTGATTCTTGTCTCTGTACTAGGGCTGGGCCATATCATATCGTTCACGATAATACCGGTAAAAAAAGGTTGCCCGGGCAAAAAAGTTATATCATGATATGCTAATTTCATGACGTAATACGTCGGGTCGCCCTGCCCCCTTAACATCCGAGCGCTTCAAAAGACCAAACCGAGCTGCGCACCTCCCTCCACCTGTCGGTACTGGTGTAACGCTAGCTAAAATGCTAAAAACAAACAACGCGTCTCAACTGTCTCTCCTCCTGCTTAAACTGCACAGGAGCTCGTCCCCCCCTTCCCCCACCCCGCGTGTGCGGGCTTCGTCTCTCCCTTGCTCTAAACTGTCTGTACACGCGCGCGGCTCAGCTGTCTCACAGTCTGCTCAACAGATCTTAAGCTTCATTTTACAGTTTTAGTTGTTTTAGGAAACTACACATGCACTTTAGTTTTTGTGGTGGATTTTGTTGATCTATATTTTGTGCAGACTTTTTCAATCTAAATAACAGATCATTTTTTTATTTTTTATTTATTTTTATACTTGGAGACTGAATACTTTACTAAATAAAGTCATTTCAGTAAAATTACCCCTTGTTGTTTTTTAAAACTTTATATAATACTGCAAAGCAACATGTTAAGTTAATTTTGTCAAATAAATAAATTAGATTTTTGGTTATATTATCGTTATCGTGATAATGCTCTGAAATATCACAATATAATTTTGAGCCATATCGCCCACCCCTACTCTGTACAATCAAAAATCCTGTCTACACCTGTCACTGAAAGCAGATCATACTGAACTCGACAAGTTTACACTGTATGTTAGCACCAACATGAATTACTCACATTGTTGTAAATGAATGCGACGATGTGAGGCTTTGTAAACTTTATGCGTTTATTGACTTAACTACTTTAAACACAGAGTGCCGTTTGGTCCAGTGGTTCCCAACCCTGGTCCTTGTGGAACACTATCCTGCATGTTTTAGTTGTTTCCCTGCTGCATCACAGCTGATTCAGTGATTTAACTACCTCCTCATGTTCTGCAGAAGCCTGTTAATCACCCCTTTATTAAAACCGGGTGTGTCGGAGCAGGGAAATAACTAAAACATGCAGGATGGTGTTCCTCAAGGACCAGGGTTGGGAACCCCCTGAACCACTGAACAGTAATGATGCAGAGAAGACAGGATGTGTGCATTAAGAATATAATTGGATAAAATAATTATACATTTCCTCACAGTGAAGCTCCTATCTCACACCATGCCTGTTTGTAGTTTTGTTCCCAACCAGCAGTTGATTTGAATGAATGAATGAATGAATGAATGAATGAATGATCTTTGTGTTGAACCAGGCCAGCTTGCAGCATTTTTGATTAGTTGCATTTGCACATCACACATTTAAACTGGCTTCAAAGGCTTCCTGTTAACAGAAATGCACTCATCCTGTTGTGGTGCCTTTATGTGTGTGCAGTTGATGGCACCAATTACATCTGGAAAAAGAGCCCTTGCTGCAAACTGCTCTTTAATGTTGACCAGTATGGGAATTTAATATACATGGCTGGCATATGAATAATTCCACTCAACACAGCTGATATGATTGTCTTCTGCTTACACACTGTGCCGTTTGCAATATTATCCTATAATATACACCCAAGCACCCAAGTCACCTGTTAAAGGCATTTCCTGCACCACTTTGCCCATGCTTCAATTCCAGTTCATGTAAATGCATGAAGGTTATAGTATTGTTTATTTTGTGCCTCTGGTGTGTACAATAATTGTTTTCTAAATGTTGCCAATTGACCAATAATGGTTGAAAAGTGCGGATGCCAGCTATGAGAATGTCATGAGGCTACACGGTTATTTCACTATATATACATTTAAAATTGTACGCCATGTTTTTGGTGTACTCTGCTTTTGTGCAACTGCCAATTCCAAAGAGTTGTGACATTATGAAAAAGAGAATGTAATTGTTTACTATTCTAATAAACTCAGATTTTATGTGTCCCATTTTTGTCGGGTGGAGCGTTCTAGCTGTTCAACAGTACTGGCCTCGATCTTTGCTGGATTTTTTTGCTGGGTGGGAGCACATGTTGTTCTAAAACATGTATGTATATTTTTTTTCTGCATTGATGGTGTCTTTCTTGATGGCCAAGCTGTCCATGCCATAGGTGCATCTGTTGATCTCATAGTCCCTTCTTCCGTCACTAGTGAACAAAACCCCAAGATATTTGAGCTCCTCCACCTGAGGCAGCACCTCATTTGCAGCCCGGAGAGGATAGTCCACCTTGTCCAACCTCATCCCAGCCGCTTCACACTTGTTTGTGAACCTGAGAGCTGAAGATCACAACACTATGACGCCAGCAGGGTCACGTCATCTGCAAATAGCAGAGACGGACTCCCTCCATCCCTTGACTGCAGTGAGAAACTCTGTCCCCAAAAGTTGTGAATAGAAGTTGGAGTTCAACTCCCACCCTGAAGGAGTCCGGCTTACTGCAATGCAAACCAAACTGTCTTGTATAGGGAGTGAATGGCCGGTAGCAACAGACTCATAAAGCACCTTTCATAGTGTACCTCAAGGAACACGATTGAGTGCCTTCTCTAAGTCCACAAAACATACACAGATGGGCACTAGATGGGCAAACTCCCATGCCTCCTCAATGACCCTAGTGAGGATAAAGAGTTGGTATAGTGTTCCACATGCCAGAATGGAACATGTACTGTATTGTTTCTCCTGAATCTGAGGTTCAGACCATTGATTGGACTCTCTTCTCCAGCTGCCCTGAATAGACCTTACCAGGAAGACTAAGAAGCATGATGCCCCAGTAACTGGAACACACCCTTCAGCCCGCCTTAAGCAATCCCCAGGTTTAGACAGACTAATCCCCAAGTCCCCAGAATCAGTTCCCTCTTTGAAAGACATGCCATTGAAATTGAAAAGGTCTGAGAATTATTTCTTCCACCGCTCGACATCACTAGTTGAGGTCAACAACACTCCATCTCCACTTTTAGAAAAGTGCTGCTTTCCCCATCTCAGCCCCCTACCTGCTGGTTTGCCAAAATGTTCTCAGAGGTGATGGAGAGTCTCTATCCAAGGCCTCACTGAACTCTTCCTACATCCAAGCTATAGCCTCAGCAACAGCCAGGACTGCCGTCCGCTTGGTCTGCTGATACTCCTCAACTGTGTCCAAAACCTACCAGCCAACAAGGCCCAATAGAGGCCTCCCTCACCCACGGTGTCCACCACTGGGTTTGAGTGTATTCTGTTCTAATTTGAACTGGGTTTGTAAGTGAAGCTCCTGTGTAGGATCTGTTTGGCATGTAATTTCTAAACAGAAAGACAGATGGTTCAGTGCAACTATTACCAGATTATTACCATCTTTCCTCTAAGATGCCATGTTTTTCTGTTTCTTACAGGACATTGCCGAGCTGATGAATACAGACAGGCCAGACTGGCAGAGAGTCATGCAGTACGTCTCTCAAATCTATAAGTACTTTGAGACCTGATCCGATGCATCGCAGCTCCCTGCAGCTCCATCTTTCTGCGCTAAATCCTCCTTGCACACTGGCTGAAAGCTGCCGTGCTGACTGTTCATTTATATAACACGAGAAATGACCAAGGAGTTTAACTCTACAGAAAGAACTTGGGGTAAAAAGTACAAAAAATGAGAAAAAAATATAGATTTTCCTCAAACTGAACGTGCCCAAAAAACATTTCTCCCTAATGGGTTTAGCTGCAAAGTAGCTTTGATTTCCAGTTACCAGCCAAATGAAGAGATGGGTGAAAACTGGTCCAATTTTTGAGTTTCTTGTATAAAAATGTTTTTTTTTTTTTGTTGACACTTTTTTAAATTTTCTATAAATCACTATTATACATGGATCTATGAAGATGTTTGAACCTTTAAAAAAAAACAATGTGCCAAAATGCAACTCAGACTATCTATGCATGATAGAGACGTGACTTTTCTTCTCAGGCAGACTGAGAGTAATTGAACAGAGTTTCTTGATTAATCTGAAGTTCAGAGAGCAGAAGATGTTTAAATGACTCATGTGAGTTAAGCTGAAGTCTCATCATC
Organism: Garcialebias charrua; assembly: GCA_038048925.1. Lineage (NCBI taxonomy): Eukaryota > Metazoa > Chordata > Actinopteri > Cyprinodontiformes > Rivulidae > Garcialebias > Garcialebias charrua. The sequence goes on along the minus strand of JBBPBX010008494.1, from coordinate 49,165 downwards.
TGGATCATCTTCAAGAAGCAGACGAGACAAAGTGTTTGTCATGTGAGACTGATTACATCTGAGAATGTAAGAGTGATAAATAGTTTTGTGGAAATGTTTTTCTGACCAGCAGGCTGATCTTTATGTTTGGCTGATTGAAGTCCTCGTGCTGTTCCTCTACACGTCATCGACTCTCTCTGAAGAGCTGAAGCTGCTCTGTTTGTGTTTAACATCGATGTAAGAGTTTCACGTGTGAGAGAGCCGGACACGGTTGTTTCTGTGTGGTCCGCTTTGGACGTGCTACCATTTTCAGACGCCTGATTATTATTTTGGAGAATAAAAAGTTGTATTTATTTATTTACAGAATGTTGAAAATGAGGACAGAAATCTGTTGACTGATGTCGGAGACTTTGGCTTTTGCTCAATAAAGATAGTCAAGATCTTCTTTCAACCGTTGTTGCTGCATTTTATTTCTGAAGTTGGAACACACAGAGGTATGTGTGGGAATGGTTCAGCATCGTGTGTGTGTGTGTTTTAAACACATTACTGCTCCATGAGCATTGAATAGCGTTCCCACTGTGCCATTAAAGCTTCGTGCCAGGACTGGAAAACCTTCCAGTGTGTTGAAACAGAGGAGCTGCTGCTTTCCACAGCACACCTTTTGTTTCACTGTAACACATTTCTGTGGCCGTAGGTTCCCATGGAGTATAACACAATCCAACCATTTGGAAGTAAGGTTTAATGTACATGTTATTGTCTGTATAGATAACTTAATAAATGAACTCGGTTTGAAAAAGATGACTCCCTCGACGAGCAAATGATTAGTCTGAACTCACCCAGGTCAAATGTGTTGCTGCCATTTTAAAACCACTCAACTCAAACGTGTTATTGCGGTTTGCTATTTTGATTAGTCTGTGATCTAGAGCAGCAGCATGGATACACAGCTGTTGACGAGAATTATTATTAGCAGCAGTTATGGCACTTCTGGTGCAGCCTGACCCACTTCCTGCAGAAAGGTATTAATATTCCTGCAGGAATAACTAAGTCCCGCTAAAACTGATGATGTTACAGGTGTTTGCAAATCCTGAAGAGTGAAGTTGTTTGAAATCGGTAAAAAGCCTTTGAAGTGGGTGTGAGCATGAATTATATTGATGAGCTAATAACATCTGGTCCAAGTGGATCCACATCCAGTGCAGATTATTGTCTTAAAATGAAATCAGGTTTTTAACATTTCTAAACTGTCCAAAAAAAAAAGTTCAATACAAAAACAACTGGACTTTATTTGTAACAGAAGATGTTTCACTCTTACTCTTACTCTTACTTCACACAAACGGAGTGGTGTACCGTATTCGCCGTTGTAAAATACGCTCCGGTCTATAATACGCTTTGACCAATTATTGGAAATAAACCAGAAAAAAAACGTACATAATACGCTTCGGTGTTTAATACGCATCTATTATGCGTCACCGCTACGCGACGTGTCAGCGCCTCATTTGCCCTGCTTAAAATGGCGGCCACAGAAGCGAGCAAGTATGAAGAACTTCACAAGGAAACACGGTAAAAACTATTGTTTCTTTGCGAGAAAAAATATATTACTGAGCTGACTTTATAGCACACTGTCTCCTGAGCTTAACCAAATGTGAAATCAGCTGGTCTGAGCTGGATTTAAAAAAATAGTTCGCAGATTTACAGGCGGTTCGGACGCTTTCTTTCTTTAAATTTAGCTAAATAAACGCTTAAAAATATATATTTCTTAGCTGACTTTATAGCACACGGGCTCCTGAGCTTAACCAAATGTGAAATCAGCTGGATTTAAAAATCTGCGGTGTGGTTTATGAGTTACGGTATCTTGCAAACAAAAACAGCGAACCTCACAGCTCAATGCAGCTACATCCAGAGCAGGGGGCGGGCAGCGACAGAGTCAGTCCGACCAGAGGAGGCTTTTTTCAGACACATGAGCTAGAAACGGTCTAAGTACGTGGCCCTCCTCTTCCTCTTCGCTCTCTGAGTCCTCTGCTGCTGCCCATAGCGCCCATAGCGGCCGAAACTGGTACTGCACCATTTTTGCCCAAAACAAAAAACTGCGATTTCAGAGCGAAAAATGGGTCTAAAAATATGGGAAAAAATCCATAAATAATACGCTTCAGTGTTTAATACACAGGACATTCAAATGAGCAAAAAAACTGTGTATTATACACCGGTGAATATGGTAGTTTATGCAGTCCAGTGCAGTGAGGACTGTCCAGACCTCTACATAGGGGAAACTAAACAGCCTCTTCACAGACGAATGTCACAACACAGGAGAGCCTCCTCCTCTGGACAAAACTCATCTGTTCACCTCCACCTCACGGACAAGGGACACTCGTTTGAGGACCAGAATGTGCATATTTTGGACCGTGAACAGATAGTTTGAGAGGGGTGTGTAATAAGCTGTTTATGTTAAGAGAGCAAAGCCTTCTCTTAACAGAGGAGGAGGTCTCAGATTCCAACTTTCAAAAACATATAATGCAGCTTTAGGACTGAAGGCCGGGGCAAAGCTGAGCGTCCTCCATATACGCAGCTCTACGCGCGCATTCTGTGCGCACACGTTCACGGGCAGAGCTCTGCTTTCTTTCTCACATTAAATGCTCGCGTTCTCGCTCACAATCCTTGTTGTAATGTGATCAGCTGCGCGCAGAGCAGGACAAACTGAGGTCGCTGATTGGTCACTTGCTGACACGCCTACTGAAATGATTGACAGCTCAGTGATACAAGCGCTGGCTTTGCTCCAGACGAGCAGCTGTTCGCTCCGCTGCTGCTGCTGCGGTCTTTCTAACTTTATATGTTAATATAAACTTCTAAAAAATAAAAATAAAAACAGGGAGCACTATTCCAGCAGCTCACAGTCCACAGGAAATAGTTAAAACATCGCGCTGCCAGGTAGGACATGAATTCATTCATTTCAGTCATGGAGTGAACGGAGGATGAAGCGATTACTTGACGTTTGGCAAAAAAACAAAAGAAAAGGCCCGATCAGCGATAAAGAACCCAGCCAGCATGCATAGTTGGGCCCCACATGGGGTTATTGTGGGCTACTTGGGTAACGAGTGGGCATGGGATTTATCTGGGCTAACTGCATGAGACCCATATGGTTATCCCATAAAGGAACCCATTTTGTTGGCCCTGTTGGGCTAAATATATGGGTCCTATACAGTACAGCATTAATGTGGGCTAACTGGCAATGGGACAGAAATGGGCTATTTTACATGGGACCCATGTGGTTTTAGTATAATGGGCCCAGGATGGGAAGCCCTTATGGGCTAACTGTATTTACCCCAAGTGGGCTAAATGTGGGATGACCTTACATGGCTTCAACCTGGGCATGTATATATAGGCCCCAGTTCATTTTTATGTGGGCTAACTGGGAATGGGACAGAAATGGGCAATATTATATGGGACCCATGTGGTTTCGGTATAATGGGTCCAGCATGGGAAGCACATGTGGGCTAACTGTATTTACCCCAATTGGGCTAAATGTGGGATGACCTTACATGGCTTCAACCTGGGCATGTATATATAGGCCCCAGCTCATTTTTACGTGGGCTAACTGGGAATGGGACAGATATGTCCAGTCCTCACATCCTTCTACAGGTGTGCAGTGGAGAGCATCCTGTGCTCCAGCATCAATGTGTGGCATGGAGGCTGCACAGCTGCAGAAAGAAAAGCTTTGCAGAGAGTGGTGAAGGCTGCACAGAAGTCTGCTGGAGTCAGTCTCCCCACCATCACAGACATTTACACTTCGAGATGCAGGAAAAAAGCCACCTGCATCATGAAAGACCCCACTCACCCAGCACACACACTCTTTGCCCCACTCCCCTCAGGACGGAGGTTGAGGAGCATCAAATGTAGAACCACTAGACTGAGGAACAGCTTCTACCCTGAGGCTGTTAGACTCATGAATAAATAAATAATAAGAATAATCACTGTGAAATATCACATCATGCTGATGCTGATCTGTTTTCTTGTTGCTGTGTTCATCTGTGACCATCTGCTCATAAAGACTCATGTTCGTGCTGCTGTTTGTAATGACGTTTTTCTATTACTTGTTCCACACTTAATCTATTGTATTGATGTTTGGGGGAAAGCGTGTAAAACAATCACAAAGCCTATTTTTGTATTACAGAAAAGAGCTGTAAGAATTATCACTAGAAAACATTACCGTCATCCATCAAGTACATTATTTTATCAACTGAAGTTATTGAAGTTCCATGATTTGGTAGATTATAATATTTTATCAGTTATGTATAGGGCTCAAAATAATGCATTACCTTTAAATATCCAAATGCATTTTGTTAAAAGACAAAGTTGTTATAATCTTAAGGGGACAGAGATGTTTGTAAAACCACAATTCAGAACTAGTTTGAAGGGACGTTCTACCTCAATCCAGGGAATTAGATTATGGAATGGCTTGGAGAATGTAGTTAAAAATGCCAAGTCAATGTTTACATTTAAAAAATGATCAAAACAAATGTGTTAAAAAATATATATGAAATAGCGTAATGTGTATTGTATTAGTTAGAAAATTAGAAAGAGTTAGTCATTTTGTACTGTTGGTTGAAGATTATTATTGTTTAATCTGATTGTTGGAAAAAGTTGGTTGAAGATTATTATTGTTTACATGGTTGATTATTGTTGTTTAATCTGATTGTTGGAAGTAAGGGGCAGATATAATAAGATTTATTCTTCTTTCTGCTACCTTTCATTTTTTTACATTTTGTACACAATCATTTATGAGATTGTCTTGTATTGTTTCTTTTGTAAAAAAAAAATGAACAAATTTAATAAACATAAACATACTCTAGGGCTTGGTGTATTTCTAGTTGGATGTTTTTCTTAGTTCATATCCTAGATGTTATTACAGTTTTTCTCTTACATTTTGTTGTTGGATGTAACTGGGACCCTGTGTACATAATCTCATTTCATCACATGTACTACATGCGGTGCAAATGACAATAAAGACTCTCTGACTCTGACTCTGATGTGCATCAGTACATAGGACCCATGTGATTTTAGTATAATGTGCCCAGCATGGGAAGCCCATGTGGGCTAACTGTATTCATCTCAAGTGGTATAAATGTGGGATCAACAGATACAGATTTAAACTATGCATTGAATTTACATTTATAAATTCAATGTATAGTTTAAATCTGTATCTGTTGATCAAAACCAACAAGAATTAAAACTCATAGTGCCACAATCAAAAAGGAAACTAAAAAACGGGGAGTGCTGTGTTGATTTCCCATAATGTTTAGCAGTATTTTAGTGTTCCGGGCTGCACCATGAGTCAGAAGGACATCTGTGTTACAGAACTGCCTCTTGTTAAAGTTTGGGTATTACTTGTTGTGAGGCCCAAAGTGTCTTCTTTGGGTTGAACTCACACAATGTTAAGACAGAAGTCACAGAGTATGGTGCAACATGTGTGCTCTCTGACATACTTCAAGGATCAGAAATATCGGCAGGTTGCATCGGAAAATCCGATACGTAAATTATGCTGGTAAGAACACATGTGGGTCTTTAAAGCTGCACTATGTAACTTTGTAATGCAGTCTGTAACTTTTCTAACAATATATTTTTAACATATTTCTTCACTCTGTCACTATCTACTGACAGACTGGTGTTAGACAAAGTAATCTCTGAAAAAAAACTATAGTCCCCTTGCTTCTCTATCAGCATTTATAAAAACACTAAAAACACAGAGTGACCTGCCGTTAACCAGCCAATAAAAACAGAGTTTGTAACCAGCCAATAAAAACAGAGCTTGAATTTGAATCAGCCAATAAAAACAGAGCTTGAATTTGAATTTCAGCAGGGCCAGGGGAAGCAGAGCCTTACCCCAAAAATACACTGCACGCGGCTCCGCCCCGCTCCGGTCCGCAGGTCGCAGCTGAGCGAGTCCAATTTCCACTGCCTGCGCTCCGCTCAGGTCCGCCTGGATGCGCCGCTCCGAGACACGTGCGAGATCGCGCGATAAATCAAGTGATAAATAAGTAAGTCAGAACAAAACAATTCATTCGGTGGAAGATGGAGAACAACTGTAGAGAGACTGCTGCCTTGATCTTCTCTCGTAAATGAGCTACATGGTTTGAGCAACAGGAAGTGATGTTTACATTTCAGAATAAAATACTTTTTTATTTATTTATTTCTTGTATTGCGTTATTAGGCGTAGTCATAGTCATAAATATAATAGTTTAGTCATAGAATAGTCATAAATGATAGTTTGACAGCATTTTTGTACAAATAAATCCGTATAGAGCTAGGATTAGTCCGCCTGTGGTGATTTTATTTTGTAAATACGGAAGTTGTGCTCGTTCCTTTTCCTGTTGGTGCGACGTAATCTTCAAAAGTTGACTCCGGCACAGCTCCGTCATCCGGCAGAAATAGAAAAATTTCTAATTTTGACGGACTGCCGTCCGCTCTCCGCAGCTCGCCGCCGCCGTGCGGAGCCAGTGTACTTTATCTCATTGATTATAATGGGTGCGTATTTGCTGCGGAGGTCGGACCGGAGCGGGGCGGAGCTGCAACGCGTGTAGTGTATTTTTGGCGTTATATGGCTCTGAGGGGGAGGGATCAGAATGCTTTGCCTGTTGAAAATTTTTCTAAGTTCTGCACTCTACAGAAAGTTACACATAGCACCTTTAATGGGCCTCATGTAAGTTAACCATCTGTGTCCCACTGAAAACCCAGTCAGTGCCTTAAAAATGTATGGGCAAACCCATGTGGGGCCACCAGGGAAACCGTGGACAAACCCCCTTATTACCCATATTTTTAGCCCAGTTGGGACCCAGTTTAGTCCCAGGTAGATATTCTTCAAGGCACACACATGGGTTTTACATGGGCCTCATATAAGTTAACCATCTGGGAACCACTGAAAGCCCAGTCAGGGCCCATTAAAGTCTATCTGGGCAAACCCATGTGGGGCCACCATGGAAACTGTGGACAAACCCACTTATTACCCATATTTTTAGCCCAGTTGGGACCCAGTTTAGTCCCAGGTAGATATTCTTCAAGGCACACATATGGGTTTTACATGGGTCTCAATTAAGTTAAACATCTGGGTCCCACTAAAAACCCAGTCAGGGCCCATTAAAATCTATCTGGGCAAACCCATGTGGGGCCACCATGGAAACCGTGGACAAACCCACTTATTACCCATATTTTAGCCCAGTAGGGACCCAGTTTAGTCCCAGGTAGATATTCTTCACGGCACACACATGGGTTTTACATGGGTCTCATTTAAGTTAAACATATGGGTCCCACTGAAAACCCAGTCAGGGCCCATTAAAATCTATCTGGGCAAACCCATGTGGGGCCACCATGGAAACCGTGGACAAAACCTTTTGGGACCCATGTTTTTTGCACATATGTATACCATATGGGGCCCACCTGTGCATGCTGGCTGGGAAGAGGAATTTAATTCATTTGTGTGTCATACAAAACAGTCCGCCACCAGGGCAGTTTACTGTATTGTGAGACACCGCGCAAGCGTGCGCGGTCGTAAAAAAAGAGCTTGGCGCGTTCGCGCGAACGTTCAAAGGGCTTGTGCAGCGGCGCACGCACAGCGCTCACACAGCGGGGCGCCGCGCTCGCTCCAGCGCGCAGCTATGCCTCGCCCTTTAGACTAACAAAGACCTTAAGAAACCCCTACTGTTAAGGTGTGAGGTGTGATTTGTTAATAGGTATGTGTGTATCTTTTTTCAGCCTTTATAACCTGAACCCCACACTCTTTGCTCTTTGAATTGAGAAAGCTCCTCAGATGAAGAACGAAACGTCTTCTGTTACAAATAAAGTCCAGTTGTTTTTGTATTGAAAGTTTTTTGATTTTATCATGTCCTATAGGTGACTGAGATGCTTCACCAGCAAATTTCTAAACTGTTTTTATTATTATTATTTTTTTATTATTTTTTTTTATTATTATTTGAAAAGCTGTTATTAAGACCTTTACATGATTTTCAGGTTATGAATTTTCGGCGTGGAAGAAACACCATGAAATTGTTTTAGGACTTCTAGTCTTAGTCGTTTGTCCTAAACTTTATTCCTCCAAACTGAGGCTGTTCAAAAAGCTACAGTAAGATACAGTATTCACTTTTAACAGAACCCCACTTTAAAATAGTTTCTATCCCTTGTAAAATGTGCAGGGACTTCTAGAGGACTACAGACAGATGAGTGATGACTGATGAGTGTGTTTGTGTTTCATTAAAGAAAAATCTTGTCTGATCAAACATCTGATAATATCAGTTTCAGTTTTCTGCTCCCACGCACCCACATTATTAGTTTAGCTGACTTACACACAAGTAGTTTTATTTAACTGCCCATCAGTTTGTGACTGTTTGATCAACTCCGGACAAGAAATCAGAGCCCGGTGTGTGTGTGTGTGTTGGGGGGTGGATGAATGAAGCTGAGTCCACAGCTCGTGTCAGTCCGAAACGATCTGCTCACATCCGAACGGCGTTGACACGAGACAGGAAGGAAACCTTTTATTTGGTGCGTAATTACGCACGGTGACGCTCGCTTGGAGTTCCACTTTTACGCTGCGCTTCCTGCGGGCGTGTGTGTGTGCGCGCGTGCATGTGCCGGGGCGTGGCCTCTGGGTGAGCGAAAGCCACACAGACTGTCTGTCTGAGGGAAGTTGTGTGTGCGTGAGACGGTGCATGGGAGCAGAAGCCGCTCGGTCGCTGCGGGAGTGAAACATCCAGAGATGCGCGCACGCGTTGAGGTGAGTCCCACTCATGTTCAAGGACAAGTGAAGAAGAAAATACAGGTTTCATCACATTTACATCTCTCTCTCTTCCAACTGGTTCCTGAACGGATCACTTTCCCAACAGATGGCAGATTGCGCAGCCACTTGTTGCGGAGGATTCCACAGCGCAGAGACTTCTTCTTCTTCTTCTTCTTCTTCTTCTTCTTCTTCTTCTTCTTCTTCTTCTTCTTCTTCTTCTTCTTGTTGTAGTTTCCTCCTCTGGGACTAGATGGTGCTCCATGTAACCAGCAGCCTGCAGGTTCTGGTCCAGACTGTGCTGACATGAAGGCGTACTACATCGTGATTGAAGTTGTGATTGCGATCCTCTCCATATTCGGCAACGTGCTGGTGTGCTGGGCTGTGGCCATCAACAGCACCCTGAAGAACGCCACCTTCTACTTCCTGGTGTCCCTGGCCGTGGCCGACATCCTGGTGGGCTGCCTCGCCATCCCCTTCGCCATCATCATCAGCGTGGGCATGCCCCTGGACTTTTATGGATGCCTCTTCCTCGCGTGTTTCGTCCTGGTGCTCACCCAGAGCTCCATCTTCAGCCTCCTGGCCATCGCCATCGACAGATACCTGGCTGTGAAGATCCCACTGAGGTGAGTCAGAAAACAATAGTTTTATCAATTAACCAAAAGTCTGACAGATGTGCAGGTCCAGCTGTTTCAGCATCAGCTTACAACAGAGTTGGATTGTTTGTTTCCTGGTGCTGCCACATCTCAGAGCAGTTTCATGTGAACAATAATTATCTGAAGGAATCGTAATCAGAGCAGCACAAATAAAATCTGGACGTCCTCGAGCTCGTCTTCATTCTGTAACTGAGCTGCAGCAGCAACATGTGAGTCGTGGACATTCCTTCAGTAAATCAGAGAGGGTTTTATCTCTGATCTGCTGCAGTTTGTTCAAACATCAGCAGATCTGCATGCAAATGTTCAACATTAAAGTGACGACGTGACACGACAACAGCTCTGGGTACAAAAAGACTTCTTTGAGTCCAGATCCAGACCAAAGTCCACCACTTTGAATCAACAGTAAAGATTTGTCTGCCATGGCAGCATGAGGGGCTCCAGAGTCTGCTTGTGTCTGTCAAACTTTCACTGAGGAGTACATGTGTGCAGCTCCCCACAAACTTTCACTGAGGAGTACATGTGTGCAGCTCCTCACAAACTTTCACTGAGGAGTACATGTGTGCAGCTCCCCACAAACTTTCACTGAGGAGTACATGTGTGCAGCTCCCCACAAACTTTCACTGAGGTGAGGAGTAATAATAATAATAATAATAATAATAATGAATTCAATTTATAACGCACTTTTCATTAATGAAAATCTCAAAGTGCTACAAGGTGCAACAGAATTAAATGTCAATAAAACAAGTAAAACAAGTAAAATCAATAACAGTATCAACTAAGATCAAAAGTAGAATCATGAGGAGGTAGAGTATGCTCGGTTGAAAAGAAAGGTCTTCAAGCCGCTCTTAAAGTCAACCACAGACTGTGGGGCTCTCAGACAGTCAGGAAGAGAGTTCCACAGGCGGGGGGCAGCCACACTGAAAGCCCGGTCTCCCATGGTCCTTAATTTGGTTCTCGGAACGTGAAGGAGATTACTGTGTCAGCTCCCCACAAACTTTCACTGAGGAGTACATGTGTGCAGCTCCCCGTCTTCAACAAGCTGGTGATTCTGTTCATCCAAAGTTTCAGAAATAAACAAAAGTCACTTTTTCTTCATCCTTTGTGAGGAGTCAGCAGCTTTTAGGGGTTTGAATTTGTGTCGGCAGCGGTGAATTTATCCAGAGTTCTGTTTAAAGCAGCGCTCCTGAGCCAGGCAGGGACTTTCACCCAGTCTGGTTTAAAGATCAGAAGCATTCATACCAGTTTGTAGTGTCATCCCTTCAAACTAACATTTATTCTGTTTAACCACTTTCACTCAGAAAAATCATTTAGTTGTATTTAAGAGCCAGCTTTGCAACTCAACTCTTTTATGTTCCTGATGTGGACAGATGAATGTTGTTTTCCACTGATTTTATTTTATTTGACTTGTTTTGTTTCTCATTTTCCAGTTTTGAAACACAGTACAGGAAAGAATTAAAAGAACATTTTATTTAAATAGTTTTAAGCTGGAAGGTTTCTTCCCATTAAAAGCGAGTTGTTTCTTTCCACCATCACCAGGAAGGATTGTGAGAATTTGATGCTGGTTCTGGTTTGATATTTGAATATTTTCATATTTGAATGTGGAACTGGTTTAGACTGAATTTGGACTTTTGTTGTAAAGCCTTAGGAAGACTAAACAAATAAACTTAATTGAAACATTTTCATATATACTGTATATGTACATAGTGTGTGTATGTGTATATACATATATATACACATTATTTCATTCGTCAATTGTTATCATCATTCTTTGTTAAAATCAGGTCTCTCTTGTAAATGAGTCCTTGAGGCTCGATGG
>JBBPBX010008494.1:21440-33982 GCA_038048925.1 Garcialebias charrua | reverse complement strand
ATATAAAAAAACACTGTTTGCTACACTCTACATTCTAGTTTTTTATTGCATTCCCACATTTTCTGCAACATACCCCCTTCTGTGAAAACACAGCCGAGTGACTGGACCAGTTCCTGCCACAGGTCCTGATGGTTCGGAGTTCCTCAGTGTGGAAACAGAACCAGGTGGGGCTGCCAACAGGGACGGGGTGGTGCTGCTTCATGTTTCCATGAACTGCAGAACAGCAGCTTGATGATCAGATGGGAAGTGTCTGTCTGCAGGTAGTGTTCTGGACTCGCACCCAGTCAGAGAGCTGTCAGGTTTCTTTTTGTGTTGTTCTGAGGACAGGTCTGCAGCTTCGGCTACAGTAGTGGGGGCTGTTTGTGTACCGCTGTAATTTCATATGCTCAAACACCGTGGCATGAAAGGACAGTTTGACATTAGTTTGGGGTAAAAGTTGCACACTATCACCCAAGTGGTTGTAAAGTCTTGTTTCTTCACATCTATTTTTGACCTCTGGACTAAAATCAAACTTCAGCACACCTCATGTTCTCTTCTCACACAGAAAACTCTAACTTTAATTAGTTTCAGCTATTCACAGCATTCTGCAGAAAGGTTCACGTTAAGATATTTTCTATGCTACTATACGTAAATAGTTTGCACTGAAAGCCTGATGGTACACACTGTACATGCAATGTTAAGATCAGTGTGTGTGTGTGTGTGTGTGTGTGTGTGTGTGTGTGTGTGTGTGTGTGTGTGGTGTGTATGTGTGTGTGTGTGTGTGTGTGTGTGTGTGTGTGTGTGTGTGTGTGAGAGGCTCTGATAGCATGTTTGGCCAGTTTGCAGGCCATTAAAACCACGATTAATGAGATAAGTGTTCTGCAGATGTTTTTTAAGTGGAACAGAGGCCAGATGTTTGAATCCCCTTGAGATGACTGAGCCACAGACCCACTTGATGCTCCCCTCAAGCCTCCCAGCCTCTTTTTTCTAATTTCTCAGAAATTCTCCATCTCATCATCAGCTCTGATGTCAGTGGAAGGTGAAACCTCATTTCACCCCAGGCTCCTGCTTCCAACAGAGGTCAGCTTCATCATTTCAGGAAGACATTTGAGACAATTGCAAGCTTGGTAGCAAAAAGATGATGCTACTTAATATGTTACCTGTTGTAGATAGCTCACCAGGACCCAGAGCCAAAGCAGATTGTGCCTGTTTAAAACAACTCCAGTCTTCAAAACTTTAAATCAGTTCATGCAAACTATTATCTAACTTGCATTAAATGGTTAAACTAGAAGTTCCTGGAGAAACTTTGATGGGGACTGACACGTGATCTGACGGTACCATTAGTTTGGGTTTGCTCTCAGCTACCATTTTACATACTTTCAGCTCAATATCTCAAAAAATGACAGAGTTAAAGTCAAAAAAAGTTTTACGAGGTAGCTGTGGCAGCCATTGTTACATGCCCCAGGCATGTAATTTATTTTAGTATGAGAACAAAATTGTTTAAAGGTTTTGAGGTTTTGTTTAAATATTTTGAGCAGAGGCATGAGCTCTTTAGAGGTTGTGCATGAGCTGTTTAGGGGCTGTATGAGACTTAATTGATTGCAGCTGGTGCTCATTAGCTGTGGGTGGAGGTAGTTGCTCTCTCTCTCTCCCTTTATTAGGTCCAAGCCACACAGCAGAGAAGGAGTTCAAGCAAGCAGAGGAGTTCCAAGTGAGAGTGGCAGCCGGAGGAGATCCATGCTGCATGAGGAGCTGAGGTTCCAACAGCCCCAGAACCAGATGCAGATGAATAAGCAGCTGATCCAAGCAGCTGCAGCAGTCTGGGATGAAGGAGCATCAGGCCTGATGATGAAGCAGCAGAAGCTGAACAGAGGTCTGTAGCAGCAAAAGCAGCAGTGTGAAGAGGAGCCATGAAACCATAGGAGGCTGTTTGATGATGTGGTTGAAACCACATGAGGAGGCCGTTTGACGAGCCGTTTGGAGCCATTTGAGGAGGCCGTTTGATGAGCTGTTTGGAGCCATTTGAGGAGGCCGTTTGTGAGCCGTTTGGAGCCATTTGAGGTGGCCGTTTGATGTTGTGGTTTAACCCACTTGAGGAGGCCGTTTGATGAGCCGTGAAGAAAAGGAAGCTGAAACCTTCCGTTGTGAAGACCTGCTGCTGTCTAAGAAGCTGAAGAGTGACCTGCTGCATGTGTGAAGAAGAGGAAGCTGAAACCTTCCGTTGTGACCTGCTGTGTGTGTTAAGAGGAAGCTGAATCCTTCTGATGTGGAAACCTGCTGGGTGCAGAAGACCAAGGGCCGTGAGTGTCCTGCTGGACTTTGAGTTTTTGTATTAAAGAAGCTGGTTTTTGAGAAGTCCAACTTTTTTCTTTAGTCATCTTTTTTTTAGGACACAGACTCCAGAGAGCCTGAAATAAACATTACCGGTACATCCTTTCTGTGTCTGGTGTCCTTGTGTGCTACGTGCCTTCGGGTCGTAACAGCCATCTTGAATCAAAATGGCTCCTAGTTAGTGTTTTGTTCAGAGACCTCTCCGCTATAGGTCATGTGACCTCAGTCATTTAGAGGTTGTGAAGTGCTGTCAGCGTTTTTCAACAAGAAAATGTGTGTTTTTGTTCACAAATTACATCGCCATGGTAACTCGTAATTAGGGTTGGGTGTCGTTTGAATTTTTCTTCATTTTGATTCTGATTCCTTTCGATTCTCGATTCCGATTCATTTTGTAGGTGGGGTTAAAAAAAGACGTCAATTCAGTTCAGTTTATTTATACTGTATTGCGCCAAGTCACAACGGAAGTCGTCTCAGGGTACTGAACAGAAACAATCAAATATAAAAATATTAGGTTAACAGAAACTTTAATATAAAAACAATAAGTTAGCACTATTTATCTGAGGAGACTACTTTGAGTTTAACTCCATCATGTTATAAAAGAGCTACAGTAGTTAGCCAGAGTTCTTTTAGGATAAAATATTTTTAACTTCTATTTGAATTTTAATTCTATGAACTTTTTCCTTTTTGTTAAATTTACTATGAATTTCTCACAGGGCTATTTTCAACCAGTAATAAATACTGTATCAAACTTATGAACTTCAATATGTTATGAATTTTCTTTTCACAGGGGTACACTTTCACAAGAGAGCTTTATGTTTGAAAACCTCATGGAAACATATTTCCACATGTCCAGTGTGTGATGCTGCAGTCATGTTACTGAGCTCTCACTGATGGGCTAACACTGATGCAGAATGTCAAACAAAATTATTATTATTATTATAAAAAAGAGTAACTTGTACAATCCAGTCCAGGTTAGCAGCAGGTACAGTATAAAATCAGAAACTCAAAGTCAAAGTCAACTTTATTGTCAGATCTGCAATATGTACTGTACAGGACATACACAGGACCGAAATTGCGTTTCTCTCAGTCCCTCGGTGCAACAGTAAACATCTAAACATTGAAACACTGAAACATATAATAATAGACATAAGCATAAAAATAGTAAAACTAACACTGTCCTGTGTGTTTTTTTTTTTTTTTTTTTTTGCATAGTGGTATAAAAAAAGAGTATAAAAAGTATAACTAAAATAAACTAAAGGTTTCTAGCATTGACATTTGCAAAGTGGCAAAGCAGCGATATGAGTCAATGTACACAGTATATGTATGAGGTAGTAGTTGATGTTGTTGTAGAGGCAAAAAGTGGCATATGCAGTAAGGCACATTGGGCATCCCTAAATAAGACCGTTCAGAGCACACTGTATATGTACCAGCAGTGGTGTAGATATTAAAGTAGTGTAAATAAATGTAAACAGTAGTAATTACATGTAAGCAGTAGTAATAAAAGTAAACAGTATTAATAAATGTAAACAGAGAATGTAAACAGTATTATGATTATAGGCAGTGATGTAATACAGACATTAGTGCAATTATGAGAAGTAGTGCAAACTGTATGAGCACATGACCGAGAGTTTAGTGAAAACCCGTTTGGTGACACAGAGTCTAGTGTTAAAAACTTTGTGTTGAGTGATAATATGTGAGAAAGTTTTAGTGTTAAGGCAGTTCAAATGGGAGGGGAGGCAGAGCAGGCAGAGTGTTTAGCATTCTGACTGCCTGATGAACAGAGCTGTCTCTCAGTCTGCTGGTTCGAGCCTGGAGACTCCTCAGTCTCCTTCCTGATGGCAGCAGTCTGAAGCAGCTGTGTAGTGGGTGTGTGGGATCACCTGCCATGCGGTGGGCTTTCCGAGTGAGGCGTTTGCTGTGTAAGTCCTGCAGTGAGGGCAAGGAGGTGCCCACGATCTTCTCAGCTGCTCTCACAATGCGCTGGAGGCTCTTGCGGCAGGATGCAGTACATGCACCAAACCACACAGTGATGCAGCTGGTCAGGACACTTTCTATGGCACCTCTGTAGAAGGTGCTCATGATGGGGGTTGAAGCTCCAGCCCTTTTCAGCTTGCGGAGAAAGTAGAGACGCTGGTGAGCCTTCTTTGCCAGTGCTGCAGTGTTCCTGCTCCAGGACAGGTCCTTTGAGACGTGCACTCCCAGGAACTTGGTGCTGTCTACTCTCTCCACTGCGGTGCTGTTGATGGTCAGAGGGGCATGTTGGGCATCCCTCTTCCTGAAGTCCACAACAATCTCCTTTGTCTTCTCCACGTTGAGAGTGAGATTGTTGTGTCCGCACCACAAGGCCAGGCGGCTCACCTCGTTCCTGTAGTCCGTCTCATCGTTGTTGCTGATGAGACCTACCACTGTTGTGTCGTCCGCAAACTTGATGAAGTGGTTGGAGCTGTACGATGGTGTGCAGTCGTGTGTTAGCAGGGTGAATAGAAGGGGGCTCAGCACAAACTGTTCTTGTTGAGGAAAATGATCATATCTGCTTCTCAGGCAGTATGTGTGTGTTCTGGACAGACAGTGTCTCCTGCAGTGGACAACATGTTTGTTGGGTGTGGGAGAAGCTTGAACATAAATATGAGAATGCAAGATCTGACAGCAAATGATAAGTCTTGTGTTGGTTCCACCAGCAGCAGCAGCAGGGTCCTCAGACAGAACAGCTGGTGGAATGTCCTGGTACATCTGCAGTCCTCTCTCCTTGTTTCTTCATGGACATGGAGCTGTGACATTGTTCTGTGCCTCTTCCTCAGCAAAAAGCTCCTCCAGTGGAGACTTTCTGGACAGACTGCAGGGAGGAGGTTCCTAAACAAACAGGTTCATCAGTATTATCAGTAAAAAGTGTTTATTAAATCATTCTTAATATTGAGAATGTATATAATTACAGCTTTCATACACTTGCATTCTCCTTCTCATCCTCCACTCCATCATTCTCAGGCTTTTCCTCAGACTGCATGGTGACCACATCATCTCCACAGTCTTCCTCTGTTAACCACAAAGAGCATTACTAGCATTTAGATTTCAGAGTTTAATGGCTGAACAGTTGTGCATGAATGACATTTCACTTGCTCAATCATCTTTCTCTGATCTGCTCCCAGACACATCATCCATCTTCTGTTTAAAGAGCAGAGCAGCTCTTCTCCACTTTATAACAAGGTGGGATTAACTTATTTGACAAGTAGCTAAGGTCGTTCCTCTTTTTAAAAATGGTGATAAATGTGTATTCAACAATTATAGACCTATATCCTTGTTACCACAGTTTTCAAAAATTCTTGAAAAACTATTTGTAAACAGACTAGATCAATTTATAGATAAACAAAATATTCTAAGCAACAGTCAGTATGGGTTTAGATAAAAAAAACTCTACATCAATGGCTCTCATGGAATTAATGGAACAAATAACTACTGCTGTCGATCAAAAACAATATTGTATCAGTATTTTTGTTGATTTAAAAAAAGCATTCGATACTATTGATCACACCATTCTCCTTGAAAAACTGAACAAATATGGTATTAGAGGACCAGCATTACAGTGGGTATCTAGCTACTTGAAAGATAGGAAACAATTTGTACAAATAAATGATGTAAGATCTGACCTCTGTAATATCACATGTGGAGTTCCCCAAGGCTCTGTACTTGGACCAAAGCTTTTTATTTTATATGTGAATGACTTGGTAAATGTGTCAGGACTCCTTAAATGTGTACTTTTTGCTGATGATACCACTTTTTTCTGTTTAGGTGAAGATATAGAACAAATGTTGGAATTGATAAAGACAGAATTTGTCAAGATACAAACTTGGTTTAAAATAAATAAATTATCATTAAATCTAGAAAAAACTAATTACATGATATTCGGTAATAAAAAGAAAACTGTTGATGTTCCACTCAAAATTGAGGATGTTGAGATTTGTAGAGTGAGTGAGGTGAAGTTTTTGGGTGTTATCATTGATGACAAACTGACATGGAAACAACACATAAATTCTGTAAGAATAAAAATAGCTAAATCGATTGCAGTACTGTACAAAGTCAGAGACCTATTGAATGATAAAGCTCTGTATTTGTTGTATAACACAATCATTGTTCCACACTTAATCTATTGTATTGATGTTTGGGGGAATGCGTGTAAAACAATCACAAAGCCTATTTTTGTATTACAGAAAAGAGCTGTAAGAATTATCACTAGAAAACATTACCGTCATCCATCAAGTACATTATTTTATCAACTAAAGTTATTGAAGTTCCATGATTTGGTAGACTATAATATTTTATCAGTTATGTATAGGGCTCAAAATAATGCATTACCTTTAAATATCCAAATGCACTTTGTTAAAAGACAAAGTTGTTATAATCTTAAGGGGACAGAGTTGTTTGTAAAACCACAATTCAGAACTAGTTTGAAGGGACGTTCTACCTCAATCCAGGGAATTAGATTATGGAATGGCTTGGAGAATGTAGTTAAAAATGCCAAGTCAATGTTTACATTTAAGAAAATGATCAAAACAAATGTGTTAAAAAATATATATGAAATAGCGTAATGTGTATTGTATTAGTTAGAAAATTAGAAAGAGTTAGTCATTTTGTACTGTTGGTTGAAGATTATTATTGTTTAATCTGATTGTTGGAAAAAGTTGGTTGAAGATTATTATTGTTTACATGGTTGATTATTGTTGTTTAATCTGATTGTTGGAAGTAAGGGGCAGATATAATAAGATTTATTCTTCTTTCTGCTACCTTTCATTTTTTTATATTTTGTACACTATCATTTATGAGATTGTCTTGTATTGTTTCTTTTGTAAAAAAATGAACAAATTTAATAAACATAAACATAAACAAGTGGTCCATGGTAGGTGGTGTGTACTTGGGTTGATAGTTTTCACCATGTCCTTGCAAACATATAAACAAACATGTCCCTGTTACTGTAACGTTAGCTTAGGATGGACAATTATTAGCTCTGTTGTTATTGCCTAACTAACCTAAATGTTGGTGATTCCACATCTGAAAAGGGAAGCAACCTTTTCACAACATATGCTGTAACTGTTCTGTGTCACTCTTCAATCGCACTGATGTATTTCCCTTGGATGCTGTGGTGAACACCGTGGACCCTGGCTAACACTATTAGCCATTTCAGGTCATTTGTCTAAGAAAGAATACAAGCTAACGTTAGCATGGTGTTTGCATTTGAGTTGACCTACCGCTTTAAGTGGAGTATAACTTGTTAGCTACCTTAATGTTGGTATGATACGTAGTTTATAGTTTTATTTACCTGATGGAGCTGGAGAAGGAGGCAGCAAAAACAGTCCAGCGGAGCGCCACCCTGTTACTTCTGAGGGTCGGACCCAGACGAAGCGAAAATAATCCGGCAGAGCGCGTCAAAGACTAGCCACTTTTTTACTTCTCCACCCTCCTTTGCACAATATAAAATTATTGCAAGTGCTGCACTGAGCTGACTGGTCATTTAATTAAAGTTAAGCCACGCTTTCGACTGCGGTTGCTCACTTTCCATGTTTGGGAACACTTCCGGTGGATTCTTCTTCGTTGGTTTTCGGCGGGCGGCTTCTTCTTCGTTGGTATTCGGCAAGCGGCTTCAACTTCCGGTGGCGGACTAGGCATCGGAAATAGGAATCGAAAATAAATATTTCGAAAGATTCCGGGAAAACCAGACAGTTAGTCCCGGTTCCAAACAATTCTTGATCCTCGATGCCCAACCCTACTCATAATGCCAATAAAAGAAACAGCACACATCACGTGCCGAGCCGGTCGTTTTGATATAAGACTTGTGGGGGTACACGTTGTGGTTCAGGACGCATTAAAGTTGAAGGAAGAGCAAGACCCTTTTCAGGTGGATAATAATAGGAGCTGCCTTTCAAAGCAGCCCCCAGATATTTGAACAGTTTTACAAGGAAGGCTACAGCTAACTGCTACTGCTGCTATTTGTGCTTGAAAATACCCACAAGATTCTGTGTGAATAATTGAAATGAACAGGAGTGAAATATTATCTTAATCTAGGACTAATTATGATATTTTGGAGACTGGAATTGTTTGAAGACAGCAGCAGTCCACTTTGGTCTTGACCCTATCTTGACTTCTTGACATTAGCTCCTCAGTTGTTAGAATTAAAATACTTCTCCAACTTGAAGGGCTATCTACAACAGGTAAGATATTAACTCGTCATAGCCTTTCCACAGAACCCCACTTCATAAGGTCTGAATTATGAGTTTTTTTTTAAAGAGGCAGAACTAGGACTCTGCTGATGTCTGAACTGCTAACAACTGATGAGAAAACAGCTGCTTTAAGATCCAGATGTTCATGTAAAATAAAACAGACACGACTTCCACACATGGGACGTGTTTAAAGCTGCACAACGTTTTGTCATTATACCAAGAATGTAGGTTTGTGGTCAGTTTTGAGAAGGGTGCAATGTCAGGATGCAACATGCACTTGAATACCAGCTTTACTTTTTAAAAGAATATCTAAACAAACACCGTGTCTAAAATATATATATTTACCACACATTACGTATTAAGTGTATTATTTATTGTGCAGTGCTTAGAAAAAAATGAAATATTGTATAGAAGTAGCTGAAGTGTCTAAATCTAACTTATTTTTGAAGTTTTCATGCAGAATAGAAAACTAATGGAGTCAGTTTGAGTTCAGAAATAATTGTCTTATTTTTAGCATCAATCAACAGAGAAAATAAACATTAATACAAAATACAACATTGGTTTAAATTAAATAAGTTATCCTTGAACCTAGAAAAAACCAATTATATGATTATTAGTAAGAAAAAGATAACTTTATGTTCCTTTTAAGATTAATGGCTCTGAGATATGTAGGGTAAGGGAAGTCAAGTTTTTGGGTGTAATTATTGATGATAAGTTGTCGTGGAAGCAACACGTAAATTTTGTAAAAACTAAAATATCTAGATCAATTGCAGTGTTGTATAGAGTTAAAGATCTATTAAATGATAAAGCAATGTATCCCATCTCTCCACAAAAAGGTTAAACAGCAAAAACGGGACTTTCCATTTTCATTCATGCAGCCATAAAATTCATAAATGTACAGGTAGTCCCCGGGTTACGATGGTCTCGAGTTACGACGATTCGCGGTTACGAACGCCCTCCCATTGAAAAGCATTGTTCGAGTTACGTGGTTTATGCGCCTTTACACCAGAAAATACTGGTGAACACTGAAACAAAACTTACAGGAAGGAGGGGGAGCGGGAACTTGACGCGCACTCCGTGGAAACTTACAGGAGAGAGGGAGGGAGGGGGAGCTTGACACGCTGGAAACTTACAGGAGAGACCGGAGCAGAGGAGGTCAGGAGGGGCTAATATGCTAACTCTGGACTGCTGGACAGCACGTGGAAATACAGAGACCTTATTTTTTGGAGTGGAGGTTTACGAGGCAGAGGCTACAGCTGAGCAACGAGCTAACATGCTAACAGACGTTGCTGTAAACGCTGTGGACCGCGTGAAGCTGCAGAGCTCGGAGGTGCACGAGCTGACATGCTAACAGACGGAGGAAGAATTGACCAGCTCCCAGTAAGAAATTAACTCTTTTTTTCCTTCATTATGGCTCCAAATGTACTGTATGTGTTTTTTGATAATTATGTAGGGTACTGTGTTAGGATAGGCTAAGTGCTTGGTAACTGTACAGTACCGTACATGTACATGTGGCCAGTGTGTATGTGTATTTCGACTTACGACGATTTTCGTGTTACGAACGGGCGTAGGAACGGAACTCCATCGTAAGTCGGGGACCACCTGTATTATTATTTTATATGCATTATATAAATATTGATAAAACAAAAGTTGTTTTTGTTTTTAACCTTTTATTGGATAGATCATGACCTGCATGAATGAGAACCGCCACCAGCATGATTGCCTCTTGGCTCTCAGAAAAGGTGGGAATCACCATGGCAACCAGTGATTCAGCCAATTCTTCGTGGATATATTTTTTAATTAACAGGTTCTTCTTTGTTATAATATTACTTTATGGCTGCCCCCATGTATCTTGTAGTATTTGAGCAATTTGGTCATAATTCTGTTAAAGTTTAGGAGAAGTGAGTAAAGTGAGTTCATTAAGTGAGCTCATTAAAACGCTAAGTACAGTTTATTGGATTTTAAAGAAGGAAGGTGATGGATGATTCAGGCACCAGCTAGACTGGCAGCCTTCAAATCTGTAAATTATTATTTTAATATCAGAAGCAAACTTGTAGATGTGGAAGGAAGTGAAGACAGTTTTGATTAAAGTGTTTGGTCCAGAGTCTTGGCCTTTTTGTTCTGTTATTTCTATAAAAATTGATTCTTTGTTAATTATAATGTGCACGAGCGATGCGCAGTCCTTCAGTTGTATCAGATGTTTGTTTTCATTTCCTCCCCTCGCCTCGTGTTATGTTGTTTTTGTAGATAAATTCATTCTTAATGAGGTTTATGGCTGAACATTCCTGCTGAATTCATATAAATCTACTTTGTTGTGAGTTCGAGCGACCACCCGTTGTGGAGCTGGACATCAAGCAGATGTTGTGAGTGTTTAGGCGGTGTGTGTTTGTGTGTGTGGGTGGGACGGCATAGGTCAGTGCCCCCAGGGCGGACGCTCAGCGGTAGCGAGCGAGAGGGGAGAAGAAAGCAGAACAAAGATGGATGCCGGTTGTTCGTTCCCTGTGTCCACAGATAACAAGCAGGAGCCATGTTCAGGAGGCGGGGCCTGTGGGAAATGGCTCCTGCACTGCACCATGTTGCACTCTGTGATTAAAAGAACGAGGGGCCAGTGATGGTGGCGAACAGCAGGAAGTTGTGGTAATGAGAGGAGAGACGAAGGTCACGATGAGCTCTGTGGTTTCCTCTGCTGCTGCTCTGGAACAGTCGTGGCTCCCGGGGCGGCCCGCCAGGACCCCGCGGGGGTCACGGGACAGGGTCGAGACTCGAACACCACGTCCGAACAGCAGGCGTTCAGAACGATGAAAACACGGGCAGAGCTGGCTAATGATTAAGATTTAATCTACGCTCTACGGCGTCATGGTAACCAGACTTTTATTTAAATTCCCTCTAAAACTGGACCCTGATAGCACCGACTTCCTGTCTGTCACCACTCAGACTGAACCCACTTCCTCATCACTCTCAACTTTACAGCCTTTTACAGACGGTTGGTACTTTATCACTATTCCCTTCATAAATCCTGTAAGACCAGAACAAGTCGTGCCTGAGTAGAAAAAGCCTAATATTTCATCAAAATCCCATTAGAAACAGAGATGTTGGACTTGGAGACATTTTTTTTCCCCTTTCTCTACAATAAAACTGCTATAATTACACTCGGCAAAGCAAAAATACCTCCAGTGACGGCCTGCGAGTATTTTCCTGTCAGTTATTTACGCTGCGTCTGGCTCCTGCGGGCTCCTGTTGGCAGAGATGTGAAAGCCTGGCAGTAAAACACAAAGTACACAAAATGATGCGCAGCTGGTCCTGCTGGCGCTGGGAGGACAAACAGTTTGTCAGTAGAACCACACATGGTCTTGTTTTGTTGTTTACCAGATCTGAACAAGGCCAAGCATGACCAGTTTGTTTTGGACTGGGAAGTATGGAGGTAGTTTTCCATCATCAACAACACAATCATTCCTCCTGTCTGCATCAGTCCAAGCCAGCTCGTACAGTTTTAGCTGCGTATGCTAATTGTTTATTAAATGTTTTAGTGTTTAGATGGTTGCTGTTGCACCGAGGGACTGAGAGAAACACAATTTCAATCCTGTGTATGTCCTGTTGCAGTTCTGACAATAAAGTTGACTTTGACTTTGTATCTCATTTTGTAATACAATGGTCACCATGGTAACCACACACCTATGTCACTTCCTGACAGCACACTTAATAAGACCGGCAGACAGAAATGAGAAGTATCTTTACCCGCTTCTTCCTTTTCGGGTCGCGGAGGTCACTGGTGCCCATATCCAGTGTGCGAGAGGCGGGGGACACCCTGGACAGTCTCCAGTCCATCACACTTTAATTGAATTAATTGAATTGATAAAGCTTCCTCGGATGAGAAGTGAAACATTTTCTGTTACAAATAAAGTCCAGTTGTTCTGTATTGAACGCCTTTTTTGATCACAGGGAGACATAGGCTACGTTCACACTGCAGGCAAATCCGACCCAAATCCGATTTTTTTGCCCCATCTGACCCATATCTGATTTTTTTGC
>JBBPBX010008494.1:0-13939 GCA_038048925.1 Garcialebias charrua | reverse complement strand
CTCATTTCTCTTCTGGATGCCTGCAACTACATACTTACGTTGTAATCGGTGGAAATTGATGCAATGTTAATAAAACTCCTTGATTCCTTGATTCCTTGATTAAGCGGATTAGCGCTTTAGCGCTCTCTAGCGGTCTGTGCCCACCACTGTCAAATGTTCACAGAGAAGTTGCTAAACATCATCATAATTAATGACCAACAGCTATCAGCTGTAGAAAAATGAAGGATTTCACAGCTTGATACCTGCAGCCAACAGTAAACAATCATAAAAAAGCATATTAATTAAAAATCACATGAAAACTGTGTTAAAAAACAAAACGAAACATAAACAGCTACATTATAAAACAATGTAAAATACTAAAAGCAGGAACATGTCTGTGTCGGTTTATGCCAAGAACTTAGCAGATGTAAAGCTATTTAATATTTTATTTGATTCATTTATTCATTCATTTAAAAGAGACAAAATAAAACAAATTCATCAAAAAGAAAACATTGAATGAAAAGAGTGCAGAAAGAAGAAAAAAAATTATTATATCACCCCCTTATAATAAACATTGAACCAGTCCGGCCCTTCGCTTGTAGCAAATTTGTTTTTTTGGCCCTCCATGTATTTGACTTTGACATCCCTGGCTTATGCAATAGGGAGCGTATCGCCCGTCCAAAACCTATCATCTCTCCATAATGGATATATGTCCAATCTTCTAACTTCCTTTGCTGCATAATGTACATTGCATTCATTCTAGCATTAGGTAAATGTATCTTGAAGGAGAATAGCACTTAAATAAAAGTCCAACAAGAATATTCATTTAGAATTAAAAATAACTCACCCTGAACTACCATAATACAATATAATGTATGTAATAACCAATCAAGTTGCTTCTGTCCAATAAAAGCGTACAAATGAAGGGGAAAAAACTCTATCCAGACTTTTAGTAAGTTTAGGGCTTAAAATGCTTAAAAGTTGGAAGTTTGTTTTTAAACAGTTAAATCACCATGATGGAAAAGAAGATTTTGGAAAATAATCTTAGATTCAGTTTGGGAAAAAAAAGAAAGGCAAGAGACTGAAATAAATAAGAGACATTGGCCTCCACTCAACACAGAGAAGATGAGACAATGAGGAAAAAAGAGAAGAGAAACTGGCAAGAAAAAAAGAAGAGGAAAGATTGAAGAAAATGTATATACCGGCGGTAGGTACTTACAAAATACACTAAGACACAAACAGAGATATAGGTATTAATGTTGGTGGTCAGTTAGTCTCAGTAGGCTTTTCTCATGGTGACACGCATTAAAATTTCAATTTTTGCTTCTTTTTTTTCTGCAGTTCCACGTTAAAGTTTGATGCAGCTCTGTTTTTCTGAATGAACCATCTTCATCTCCACTGCAAGTGTAGCAAACCAGGCAGCTCTTTCTTTTATAGATTACAGTACACTAAAAAGTTGCATTGTGCCCTTGTTTTTCAATTTTGTAATTCATTGTTTATTAAACTCTGAAAGCTATGTGACTTTGTTAATATTCTGTCCTAAAATGTGGCTAGATGTACCCCCTTTTTTTTTTTTGAGCACCTGCCCCTTTAATGGGCTCTGCACGTCCTTGCGCCGAACAACAGCAGCACGCACTGGGAAATAAATAAAACAGAATTAAGAGAAAATTCAGAAGCAATGTGGATAAACTATATTATGAAATTTTATATGATTTCACATATTTGTAGATCTACTTCCATCGACTAATAAATGGTTCCTGTAAAACTTTTAAATGGTCTTAAATGAGTTTGGGGAAATTTTGTACCAGCCCTATTTCAAAAGTTGTTGCAGTTCATTGTTTGAATCCTGCCTCAACATTTCTACATAAGGTCTTGAAACGTTGCAACACCTTCATTCTTTTCTTTTTCAAACGTTCTGTTGTAGATTTGGGATCATCGTTCTGTTTATGACCCAGTTTGGTCCAACTTTCATCTTTCAGATAGTCAGCCTCGCATTTGGCTCTCAACTCTATGAAGATAAATCGGTCCCAGAAGTAGCCACTCAAGTCTACCACAATATTTTTATGCCTAAAGTAAGATCCACAAGCACAAGTTTGACAAACATGTAGGGGCCTACTACAAGATTCAAATGCATGCATTTCAATTAGCACAAGCACACAGTAAAAAAAAAAAAATCAGTAAAAAAACGGAAAATGTCCTGGTAATTTTCTGCCAGTACATTCTCCGTTTTTTTACAGATATTTCCATAAACCCTAAAACGGATTTTCCCCGTAATTTAAGTTTTTTAATGTATAATTTACAGAAATTTCTGTTAATCTAGGGTGCCAGGTAAATGGAGTCCTCTTTCGCGCTTCTTCTCAAACGTTCTTGTTCCCAGGGTGCTTTGCGTGAAAAATAATAATGGAGAAACCCCTGTAAAAAATGATAACGGAAAATTCCTTCACACTTCCACAGTACATTTACCTGTTTTTTTACAGATTTTTTTTTACAGTGTACTAATATTCTGTGCATACAAATTGTTAAATTTGCAGCTTGCCTATCAGTCACTTTTGAGACTACCGGTACCTTACCGCTCCAGATTCAAGGTAATGCTACGTTCAAGGCTGGGGAAAAGCTGGGACATCTGAGCCTTAACAGATTTACTGAGTTATTGGGAAAATACACATTTGTAACTTAGCACAGTAACTCGTAACCCCTATATTAAATCACATGGGCACATACACTTAAAATCCATTTTACGATATTTTCTTCCTCTGGTGCCCGGAAAAAAAAAATTTAAATACTGGAAAATACATTTTTCCGGGTCGATTTTCCATGAGAAAATTTTAAATCTTTGGACAGGTGAAAAAACTTCAAAAGTGGTTACGTTATTCTTATTGTGAAAAACTACTAGAAAATGTATTTTTCCAGTACTTTTTTTTTCTTCTCTGAAATATTTTCCAGAATCCATCCTTCCATCATCTTTACCCGCTTCTTCCTTTTCGGGTCACTGGTGTCCATATTCAGCAGTCCATTAATTAACATTTTTGGAATCCAATAACATTAATTTAATTATATGTGTTTTAATTTAGGGCTTATGAGTTCCTGTGCCAGGTTACAAATGTGTCTTTTCCCAATAACTCAGTAAATCTGGTAAAGCTCAGATGTCCCAGCTTTTCTCCAGCCTTGAACGCAGCCTTACCTTTCTGCATCTGTACGAAAGTCTCATCAGTGACATAGAGAGACAAGCTGATCCGTGTGCTCATGTTGCCCGATTCGTCCACAGCTGGTGATTTGTGCATGTGTCTTTGACAATTAGTATGCGCAGAATATTCCTACTTGTGCAAATTGAAACGTGTACATTAGAAAACGTGTTTATGTATTTGTAAAACTTGTGGTACGCTTGTGGATCTTGTTGTAGACATACAAATATTGTTGTACGCTTGTGTGTCTAGTTTTGAAACTGATTTATCTTCAGGAGAATCCCTTGGTCTTCAGAAAGTTCATGGTCCACTCAGTGACTTTAAGGTGCTCAGGTCCTGTGGTGGCAACACAAGCCCAAATCATCAGGCCTCCACCACCGTGCTTGTCTGTTGGCATGAGGTGATTATGGGTAAATACCTAAAAGATATTGCTACACAAGTCCTATGGTTCACTTTGATGCAACAACAAAAGAAAAGGCACTGGTTTTCTTCCAGTTGTTCTGTCATGAACTTGAACATTGAATGTGCTCACTGAGGCGTGGACATCTTGTGTTTTTATTAGTTCCTCTGATCGGTTTAAATTTTGACTTTAAAACTTTAGGGTCGTTGCTGACGTCCACTCCTGGGAAGATTGACAGCTGTCTCAAATGTTTACAGAAGAATTGTTCCAACTGTGAAATGATGGACTTTAAATTGTTAACCCCGTTCACGCTGATGGGCAGCAGCATCTCCTTCTCTAAGGTCATTGCTGACGTCTTTCCTCCACTGCACACCTGAAAGATACAGAGCAGCAGACTGAAAGAACTCCTGGTTTACTGAAGCGCTCAAGCTCGTTGATAATGAGATAATCACGTGCACTTCATAAGCAGCACCTGGCTGTGATTTCTCTTAAGTAGGATTTGGCTTTCTTTAGAATAGATCAGAGGATTTAGCCGGTGCACAACGTGACTCTGAACTGAGGAAAGCAAGACATCAACACTGCAGCTAGACCAGAGGTGCCCAATCCTGGTCCTCAAGGACCACAATCCTTGCTTTATGGTTTCCCTGCTCCAACACACCTGAATTAATTGGTAATGGGACCTACATATTCTGCAGAAGCCTGTTAATCATGCTTGATTCAAATCAGGTGTTGGAGCAGAGAAACATCTAAAACATGCAGGATAGTGGAGATTGAGGACGATTGGACACCCGTGTTTTAGACGTTTCTCTGCTCCAGCACACCTGATCTCAATCAATGGTGATTAACAGGCTTCTGTAAAACATGGAGATGGTAATTAAATCATTCAATCGGATGAGAGACACCTGTGAGGAGGAAAGGAGTGGAGAGGAGGAGACCAAACAAACATACAGCGAGTACACCGTGCATTTTAAAGCGGTTTTGGCATAATCCAGATTGTGAGTGGATTAAGATGGCTAGCAGTAGTGGGGGTAAAAAGGGGTTAAATACAGGAAAACGATATCTTGAGGTTGACGAAAACGGTGTTGAAATTAGGAAAAAGTAATGATGGACAAATGTAAAGTTATCTTAAGATTTAAGGAAGGACAGGGTTTGATTGGGGTAAGCCCTATTTCTTTTTCAAAAGGATTGAAGAAAGCTTTTGGTGATGTTGAACTGGCTAAGCGTTGTGGGATAGTAACCTGCTTCTCATTTGTAGAAATGACTAACAAAAGAACAAGGCTTTCGACTTACAATGTGTGGTAAGGAAGTACAGTACAGTACTGGACAGACAGATTGTGGGGGAAGTGAGAGGATCAAGAGGAGTGATATCAGGGATTCCTGTAGGAGAAAACTTGGAGGCATTGAAGAAGATGATAAAAGGCAGAGAAATTACAGATTTAAAACGTTTACCGGCTTATCGGAATGGGGAGAAAGTTGACAGTACGTCCATCCTGTTGTGTTTCCAGGATAGGATCTTGCTGGATAAAGTCATGATAGGCTACTTGTGCTTCAGTGTAAGGGCTTATGTCCCTCCACCTCTAAGGTGCTATAAGTGTCAGAGATATGGACATATGGCTAATGTTTGCAAGGGTAAACAAGTGGAGAAGGTCATTCTGCAGCATATGCTGGGTGTGTGAAAAGCAGTTGAAATACAGAAAGTTAAATCAGATAAGAAACTTACGTACGCCGAAGCAGTAAAAGAGGTCAAGAACACTGTTATTTCTTCAAAAACAAATGTTGACAAAACCAGAGTACCAGAAAGTGATCACAGTAGTGTCTCAATTGAAAAGTTGATTCCATTCCTGGCATATGTCATAAACTGCTCAGAGCAGGCGAAAACTAAAACTGAAAAAATAAAAATCATAGTGAAGGCTGCTACAAAATTCTTTAACGTTAAAGAGTTGTCTTGGGAAAAGATACATGAAGAATTGAGACAGAGTGAGGGAACATCTGAAAATGAGGTTTCTCTAAACATGACTTGATGGAGAAGAAATATTGTTTGGTAGAGGGAATTTAATGTACACTTTATAGGGACATCAAGTTGTTGAATATGGTGACGTAAGTATGTATAGTAAATTGGTTTAGTTATGGGTATATTAAAAGTCTTAAATTTTGTTAACTTTTAGAAAAGCTGCATCTTGCCTTCTAAGATGATGGAGACATGATATAGTTTTGGTGTGGGGAATTCAAGGGAGGTCAGGATGTTCAAAATGGTGACGTACTGGTACATATGTACTGTATAGGTAAGTGAGTTGATAATTAGGGATTTAAGGAAGGGATTCAAGATTCAAGTTCCTTTATTATCTCCGAGGGGCAATTAGATTTGCAGTCAATAGGTGTGCACAGATTCATACATATGCACTTACACACACATACACATATAAACACAAGACAAGGGTAACAGTATATTGGATGTTAGGGAGTTCTAAGACGACTGGACACTTTGAATCTAACCGTCTAGCCCATACTCCAATCTGGAAGGTGGCGGTAATGCACCTTTACGTTGTTTGCCAACCGCCATAAAACACCAATAAGATGGAGGGAGTGGTTTGGTCTCAAGCTGGAGTACCGTATTTTCTGGTGTATAGGTCGCACCGGTGTATAGGTCGCACCATCCAATTATCACCAATAGATTGGAAAAATCCCTAGATAGGTCGCACCGGTGTATAGGTCGCACCTACGTTTAGCTCTGCTGCAAATGTCTGTCACAGGAGCGCACAGCAAGGCTTTTAAGAAGATTAACACTTAAAAACAATTATTTGTTTGATAAAAATTATAGCAAATATGTGTCTGAGCTGAACTTTTCCTTAATAAATGAACGTAATTGTGAAATGAGCTGGATTAAAAAATTTATTTAGCCGAAAGTGATAACAAGCCATATATAGGTCGCACCTGTGTATAGGTCGCAGGCCTTGAAAAAAACATAAAAAGGTGCGACCTATACACCGGAAAATACGGTAGACGTGTTTTGAGGAAGCTCCGACTCAACTTCACTATTTTTCACCCTAAATACTTAATAGTCTCAGGTGGATTGACTCGCAGAGTAAAGGACTGTTCTTTAAGAAAGATGACGACACGAAGGAATACTAAAAAAGATAAAGGCTCCGGGGATGACATTTTAGACGACCAAACGAAGCTAGCATGTGTTGGAAAAGCTAGCATTAGCCCTTCAAACCCTTCGACAACTAACGAAGACGTCCTGGCGGCTATTAACAAGCTGATTGGCGCGGTCGACGTGAGATTTATTGAGCTTAACAGTTCAATATCCAACCTCAGGGCAGCAATATCTGATATTTCTGTCCGCGTGGCATCCACTGAGGCCATAGCCGAATCACAAGGCGGACGGATTTCAGAGTTGGAGAAGAAGTATGTTAGCCTAGCCGCTCAATGCTCTCAGCAGCAGGCTAGGCTGGAAGATCTGGAGGCGCGCTCACGTCGGCAGAATATTCGTATTGTGGGCATACCTGAGAAAGCGGAGAACGGCAAACCGCTGGATTTCGTCATCAAACTCCTATCACAGCTGCTGGGAGAAGACAACTTTACCCGGCCAATTGAAGTGGATCGGGCGCATCGGAGTCTGACGCAGGCGAAGGATGGAAAGACGAGGGCCTTCATCGTGAAGCTGCACTATTTCCAGGAGAAAGAGCGAGTACTACGGCTGGCGAGGGAAAAGGGCTCTCTTCAGTATGACGGGCGCCCGGTGTTCATCTTCCCTGACCTCACCTCGACGGTGATGAAGAAGCGTCAGATGTTTCAGGCCATCAGGGAGAAATGCAAATCCAAAGGGATTCGGTATGGCTTTCGGTATCCTGCTAAGTTTGTGGTCACCGTGAACAGTAACACCGCTGTGTTCAACACTCCAGAAGATGCGGACAATTTTCTGAGACGTGAGGTAACGGCTTGGGACTGAACTGAACAGGTTGGACAATATCTTTATCATTATATCTGAACATGAGTAATGTAAAGAGTAATTAATAGCTTAAATTACTGGGTGAAATCATTATATTCAGCTACTTTAATGCTGCTTATTGTGTTGAGTTGGTGGTCTTGGTTGGGAAGATGGGAAGCTATGTAGTTCAGCCCTTAGTGGACTGATAGGTCTGGCTTTAAGTTGGGGGATTGGAGACTTTGCTCCTGGTGGGGTTCAGTTAGGTTGGGGGTGGTGTGGGATTAGACATTTGAGTGGGAGGAGTGTTCTTTGCACATCAGTTTATTTTATATATTTTGGAGATAAGTTCACAGTCATACAACTACAAGTTAAAGTGCGACTAAACCCAAAATTAACTTTTTTTAGCTGATAAACTCCCTGGAATGTGTTTAAAATGTTATCTAGCACTATGGCTGTGTTTATTCTCACATAATTGTGCATATCTGTGTAAATTGGCAATATTTGGCAATATTTGGTCTAAAAATGTGTTTACGGTAGTTCTATGGGTTGAACTGGTGGATTACACCTTAATTTTCTTATTTGTGCAAACGCTCATGTGTGACATGTCTGCTCATGTGTGATGTCACACAGGTGGTTCAAGCAGAGCCAATCCCCTGCAGAGATGAGAAGTGCATACCTTATATGGAAATGCTGCATTTCACTCCTGACAAGCGGTTTTATTTTTCTTTTCATTTTCATTTTTTTAGGCCTTTGGTTTTGGATGGAATGGGTGGAATGGATAAATACATCTACATGTTTATTCTTTGTTGTTGCTTGGTGTATGTTGTTGGCTAGAGGTTTAATTTGCTTTAGGTTGTTGCAGGTGGAGGCGTGAACAAAAGCACAACTCTACCTCCACCCCTCCTTGTCTCTCGACACGCCCATTTTCAGGGAGATTTTGGAAGGAGGAGTTACCGTCTCAACCTGGGTTTAGTTTCACTTTAATAAATTATACACAATCAAATGTTAGCAGGCCCATATAAGCACCACAAGGGCGGGGTTCATTTTATCAGTTGGAATGTTCGAGGGATAAATAGTCCTCTGAAGAGAGGCAAAGTGTATGCGCACCTCCGTGCTTTGAAAGATGACATTTGTTTTCTTCAGGAAACTCACATTAAGAAAACAGCAGCTAAGGTCCTCAACCCCTCATGGGCTTCTCATATATATACCAGTCGAACTTTAGCACAAAAACTAGGGGGGTTGCAATACTGGTAAAGAAAAACATACCATTCACCCATAATCAGATAATTTCGGATCCTAGAGGAAGATATGTGATCGTAAATGGGCTGCTAAACTCAACACCAGTTACATTAATAAACGTATATGGGCCCAATTTTGACGACCCCATTTTTTTTCGGGACCTTTTTAATGCAGTACCGGATTTTATCAGTTCTAATATGATCATTGGAGGGGACTTCAATTTAACCTTAGATCCAGTCTTAGATAGACAACGCCCTCGATCTGTTATATCTAAAAGCGGAGAGACTCTCAAAAACTTGCTGAATTCCCACAATTTGGTAGACATCTGGAGACTGCTAAATCCTAGCGGAAGAGATTATTCTTTCTTTTCTGCAGTTCATAAATCCTATTCTAGGATTGATTACTTCCTGTTGGACGCTAGACTGTTGTCATCGGTATCAGGGTGTAAATATCATAATATTCACATATCAGATCATGCACCAATATGTTTGAATCTTAAATTAGATGGCGTGAAGGGTAGAAACAACTGGCGCCTAAACAATACTTTGCTAAAGGATGAGGAATTTTGCTCCTACATCTCAAATGAAATCAAATTATATTTGAGTTCTAATGATACTGGTGATGTAGATGACTCAACACTTTGGGAAGCTATGAAGGCGGTCCTCAGGGGAAGTATTGTATCATACGAAGCGGCGAAGAACAAGGAGTCTAAGTTGAGGTTGAAAGAAATAGATGACCTGTTGACTAGTTTAGATGCCTCATACAAAGTACAACAGAGTTCAGACATGTTAAAGAGAATAACAGCTTTGCGTTATGAATACAACTCCATTTTATCAAAAGATGTATCTAAATTGTTGACACAAGTTAAACAAAGATGGTTCGAGCTGGGCGATAAGCCACATACTAGCTCGGCAGCTTAAACAGTTGCAGGCCTCGAGAGCAAAACACCGAATCAAGCTCGAAGACGGGACTCTTCTCACAGACCCGGATAAAATTAATGACAGCTTTGAAGCCTTTTACGCTAAAGTTTATCAATCGCAGGGAAAATTGGACGTTGAAAAAATGGAGAGGTTTTTTGGAGACCTAAATCTGCCAGGTCTGGCGACGGACTCAGCGGAAGTGCTAGAGACTCATATAACTCTACGTGAGATTGAGTCGGTAATTTCTGCTTTTCCTAATAATAAAGCACCAGGTCCTGACGGGTTCAGCATGGAGTTTTTCAAAACGTTCAGCTCCGTACTGTCGCCTCTACTTCTGCGTTTGTTAAATCACTCTAGGCAAATAGCTAAACTTCCTCCTACGTTATACAATGCTAATATTTCACTCATCCTGAAACCGGGCAGAGACCCGGGATCCATATCATCCTATCGCCCAATTTCCTTGTTATCCGTAGAAACCAAAATTCTTGGGAAAATCCTTGCCAACAGGCTCAGAATACATATAGGTTCAATCATACACCAGGATCAGACTGGCTTTATGCCGGGTAGACATGTTTTTTAACCTACGACGACTTTTCAATATATTATACTCGGACCAGACAGACAAGGCCTTAATTATGTCATTAGATGCACAGCGAGCATTTGATCAAGTTGAATGGCCGTATATGATGTATGCTCTCAACAAATTTGGTTTCGGGCCTCGGTTTGTAAAATGGATTGAAATAATTTACTCACACCCAATGGCTTCTGTTATTACTAACCAAAATATTTCTAGTCCTTTTGCTATTCACAGAGGGACTCGCCAAGGCTGTCCGCTCTCTCCGTTTCTTTTTGCAATTGCTATTGAACCCCTGGCTGCCAGCATTAGGCAAGACCCCGAAATATTACCCATCGAAAAGTTTGATCATAAACATCACATCTCGCTCTATGCCAATGGCATACTCTTGTACATTTCGGAACCGCAGGCTTCAATGTCTCCCCTTTTAAAGAAGATTAAAACATTTGGCAGCTTCTCCGGATTCTCCATTAATTGGGTTAAAGGGATTGTGACATGATTTTTTTACTATTCATAAAATTGCTCAAAATATATATATTTTATCATTTAAATATGTTTGTTTTTGCAAACAAAATGATAAATCACTTTAATTTTGCTTTAAAAGTGATTTTGAACTTCAAGCCGTGTTTAATCATGGGAAATCCGATTACACTCGAACGCACCATATGTGATGTCACACTGGGCAGAGGGCTGTGGTGTCTTTAATAGCGGACAATTTAAAACTGGACGAATTTAGCAATCTATGTGAAGATTTGAGCTATTTGTCTTCATTTTGGGAAGCAGAAAATAGTTTGGGTGATGGAACAAGAAACAACAGGATCTAATTTAGGTCTGATGCTGTATCAGACTTCCTTCATGTCGAGCTGCTCATACCTGCGCACTGTGACAAGCCCAGAGCTCTGCCCGGTGTGACATCACAGATGGTGCGTTCGTGTGTAATGGGATTTCCCATGATTAAACACGGCTTGAAGTTCAAAATCACTTTTAAAGCAAAATTAAAGTGATTTATCATTTTGTTTGCAAAAACAAACATATTTAAATGATAAAATATATATATTTTGAGCAATTTTATGAATAGTAAAAAAATCATGTCACAATCCCTTTAAGAGTGTAGTAATGCCACTCTCATCCGAAGAAGATCTGACCTTTTTGAGAGAAACGTCTTTTCAGATAACCTATAAAACCTTCACATATTTGGGGGTGACGATAACAAGGAGACCGGAGGATCTCTTACAACTGAATTGGCAGAATAAAATTATGCAACTTAAGCAGAATATAGATTTTTGGAAGACTCTCCCTCTATCTATGGTCAGCAAAATTAATGCAATTAAAATGGTGGTATTGCCACGGTTTCTTCATCTATTCCTTTCTGTTCCATGTTTTATAAGTATGTCATACTTCAAACAGTTAGACTCCATCATCATTCCCTTTATCTGGGGGTACAGGAATGTTAGAATTTCCAAAAAACATCTATGCAAAACAAAAGCGATAGGAGGATTTTCATTGCCAGATTTCAAATTATATTATTGGGCTTCTCACCTATCCATTATAGCATGGTGGAAGAAAGGCCCGCACCAGTCTCACAATCTCTGCCCTGCTTGGCTATCCTTAGAACAACGACATTGTCATAATACGTCTTTGGCTGCCCTCCTTAACAGCCCTACTAAAATTTAAAAAAAGCTTTACAATAATAATCTGGTTATTGGCAATACTATAAGAATTTGGAAACAGATACGGAGTTATATAAAAGCTCCGGCAGTCTACTTGGATGCTCCCATTTGCGAAAACCACTCTTTTGTTCCGGGTCTCAGCGATGTCGGTTTCCAGATGTGGAGAATGAAGGGTATCCATATGGTAGGGGATCTGTACGTTGATGGCACGCTTGCGTCCTTTACTCAGTTGAGCTCTGTATATGATGTTCCACGGTCGGGATTCTTTCGTTTTCTACAGATTAGGGACTACGTTAGTAAAAATATATCAAATTTTAGAACTCTTACCAGGCACGAGACTCTGGAGGCAATAAATAAATTTGATCCGGTTAATCATGGGGCAGTGTCATACTTTTACAGCATTCTCAATAATGCACCGGTAGACCTAACTAAAATCAAGAAAGTATGGGAGGATGAGATGGGACAGCAGATACCTGACGATGTGTGGGAGGAAAGTTTGAAGAGTATACATGACTGTTCAGTTAACTCTAGGCATAATCTTATACAATTCAAAACATTGCATAGACTTTATTATTCGAGAGAAAAATTAAATACTTTTTATCCGAATGAGTCACCAATGTGTAATCGGTGTAAAGCTGCAACGGGCAACTTGCTCCACTCCTTTTGGTCATGTATACAGCTTCATACATTTTGGAAGAATTTTTTTTATTTCTTTTCCACTGCTTTTGGGAAACAATGGGATCCGGATCCTGGTTGCAATTCTCGGAGCTCCAGGGGTTTTGCCCCTGGCCAATAAATATGAGAAAGTAGCCATTCTGTTTGGTATGGTGATCGCTAAGAAGTTGATCTTGAAGGTTTGGAAGAAGGACTTTGTACCCACATTTGAACAGTGGTTGGGAGAATTGGCAAACACAATGGCCCTCATGCACGAACCGTTCGTACGCACAGATTTGTTCTTAAACTGTGCGTACGAGTGATTTAGGATCATTTGTGGCATTCAACAATGTTTTCGTATCCTACGATTTTTTTCAGATACGAACAAAATTTACGAGTGGTCCGGACCTGTCGTATATTTTAGGAGCGTCAGTCTGCTGTCATCCAGACGGAATTTCTCCACTAATAACTTCATATTTCGTTATTTAGAAAATATTTAGAGTTTAAAAAAGTCACGCACCACAATTGTTCTTGACAATAGGTTCTGTTTGAAGTCGAATTATAATTTTAAATGTAATAATGACTAACGGATTAAAGTATTTAAATTAAAATCAATTTGTTATCAATGCCGTTTTCTAACACTACAATATCAATATGAAGATCTCAAACTGAAACCAACTTAAATTATGAATTAATTTAAGTTTAATTTGTCTCGGTAACGCAGACTTCGGTAACGCAGACTTTAGGTTGACCTCCTCCTGTTGCAGTCATAGCTGTCAGATAGCTCAATCGGTAAAGCGTTGCGTCGCAGTGCCGAACCTTATGGGTTCGAGTCCCACATGGGACAACGTTTTTTTTTCTCCTTTTAATTCATTCCAGATTTAAAAAACACAAGAAAACTATTTACAATACAACAAGAAATGAAGCATAAAGTCTTTTTAATCTGGAATGAATAAATAATCTAAAGAAAGAAGGAAAAAAAAATTGTCATACCTCGTGGGACTCGAACCCACGAGTTCTCGATAAGCAGTGCGATGCTTTACCCAGTTGGCCACCAGGTCGCGTGTATATTTTAAGGTCCACATTTCTTATAAACAAACATTCTTTGGCTTTAGTTGGTCATTTACTCCCATGAGTGACGCTGCTAATAAGGACAGATTTTCTTTTCTTGACCTCAGAGAGCAGAACTTCAATCTCCGCACCGGTAGAGTTCTTCTTTTTACTTTTCGCTGTCATTTTATGAACGAACACGTTTTGCCTCTGAGGCAGGAAACGTAGCCTTATATGGTGTTTTGAGGGGTGGGAATTATGTAAATAACCTCTCCGCGTGCACGCGCAGGTTGATAGAACAGGTGGGATTCATCATATTTGCGCAGCCATTTACACACTTTTC
>JBBPBX010008493.1:52160-62383 GCA_038048925.1 Garcialebias charrua | reverse complement strand
AAAACCAAACCAAGTAATACCTCCTGCCCCTCTTTTCCCAATCCCTGCTGTAGCCGAACCTTTTGAGCGTGTCATAGTTGATTGTGTTGGACCTCTACCTAGAACAAAAGCTGGGAATAAGTTTTTAATAACCATCATGTGTACTTCTACCAGGTTCCCTGAAGTATTTCCAGTACGTAAGATTACTACTCCAGTGGTCGTCAAGGTTCTTACAAGATTCTTCTCACTGTTTGGACTACCTCGTGTAGTACAAACTGACCGAGGCAGTAATTTTATGTCTAAGATATTTGCCCAAGTTTTAGACCAGTTGCACATTAAGCATTCTTGTTCTATGGCTTATCATCCTGAAAGCCAAGGTGCTCTTGAACGTTTCCATCAAACCATGAAAACAATGTTACGTACGTACTGTTTAGAATTTGAAAAAGATTGGGACGAAGGAATACATTTACAAATGTTTGCAATCCGTGAAGTAGTTCAGGAGTCTTTAGGTTTTAGTCCTGCTGAGCTAGTGTTCGCTCACAACGTGCGCGGTCCATTAAAGATTTTAAAAGAGAAGTGGTTGTGTGATGACACTGAGAAAAACCTAATAGACTATGTCAGTGATTTTCGTTTTAAGCTAAAAAGAGCATGTGAAATTGCCCAGAACAACATGAAAATAGCTCAAGCTAAGATGAAGTCTCTGTTTGATAAAAAAGCTGTGGAAAGAGCTTTTCAACCTGGAGACAAAGTATTGACACTACTTCCTGTCCCAGGCACAAGCTTACAAGCTCGTTACTGCGGGCCATATATTGTGAAAGAGAAAATATCTGATCGTGATTATATAATCACTACTCCTGATAGGAAACGTGGTTCCAGACTGTGTCATGTAAACATGATCAAACCATATGTTGAATCAAAGGATAACACCCATGTGAATACAGTGTGT
Organism: Garcialebias charrua; assembly: GCA_038048925.1. NCBI lineage: Eukaryota > Metazoa > Chordata > Actinopteri > Cyprinodontiformes > Rivulidae > Garcialebias > Garcialebias charrua. The sequence continues at coordinate 61,458 of JBBPBX010008493.1, read as the reverse complement.
GTTGTTAAATGTACTGAGTTTGTTGAAAACAAGCTGGAACTATCTGGTGCTGAAAGTGCCGAAAATGAGGAAGACTGTTTCCCTCATGTGAAAATGGAAGGGAAGCTACCTAACTCTCACTATTTAGCACACTTAGATGTGTTGTTTGCTCATCTTAATGATGAAAAAAGAGAAGACTTAAAACAGTTAATCACTTCAAATAACTGTCTGTTTTCAGATACCCCCTCTCAAACAAAAGTCATACAACATGACATCGATGTGGGTGAAGTTCAGCCAATAAAACAGCACCCTTACAGAATAAATCCCAATAGACGACAACAGTTAAAAGAACAAGTTCAGTACATGCTGGATAATGGATTGGCAGTACCTAGTCATTGTGCCTGGAGTTCACCATGCCTGTTAGTCACTAAACAGGGTAGAAGTGACAGATTCTGTACTGATTACCGAAAGGTTAACGCAGTAACAAAACCAGACTGTTACCCGTTGCCCAGGATGGAAGACTGTGTAGACCATGTTGGAGCTGCACAGTTTGTGACTACTCTTGACCTGTTAAAAGGGTACTGGCAAGTACCTCTAACTGAACGTGGTCAGGAAATCTCTGCCTTTGTCACCCCGGATGCATTTTTACAGTATACTGTAATGGCATTTGGTATGCGCAACGCTCCTGCCACTTTTCAGAGGCTCATGAATGTTGTATTGTCTGAACTTGATTTTTGTGAAGCCTATTTGGATGATGTAGTAATCTTCTCTGACACATGGGAAGATCACCTAAAACACTTACAGATTGTAGTTGCTCGTCTAACAGAAGCGACTCTAACAATCAATCTGTCCAAGTGTCAATTTGGTCATGCCACTGTAACTTATTTAGGAAAAAAAGTTGGAGGTGGTCATGTATGTCCAGTAGAGGCGAAGGTAGAATCCATTCTATCAGTTCCTATTCCCTCTACTCGAAAAGAACTGAGAAGATATTTAGCTATGATTGGGTACTACAGAGGGTTTTGTAAAAACTTCTCCTCTGTACCCAGCCAGCATGCACAGGTGGGCCCCATATGGTATACATATGTGCAAAAAACATGGGCCCCAAAAGGTTTTGTCCACGGTTTCCATGGTGGCCCCACATGGGTTGGCCCAGATAGATTTTAATGGGCCCTGACTGGGTTTTCAGTGGGACCCATATGTTTAACTTAAATGAGACCCATGTAAAACCCATGTGTGTACCTTGAAGAATATCTACCTGGGACTAAACTGGGTCCCAACTGGGCTAAAAATATGGGTAATAAGTGGGTTTGTCCACGGTTTCCATGGTGGCCCCACATGGGTTGGCCCAGATAGATTTTAATGGGCCCTGACTGGGCTTTCAGTGGGACCCAGATGTTTAACTTAAATGAGACCCATGTAAAACCCATGTGTGTGCCTTGAAGAATATCTACCTGAGACTAAACTGGGTCCCAACTGGGCTAAAAATATGGGTTATAAGTGGGTTTGTCCACAGTTTCCATGGTGGCCCAACGTGGGTTTGCCCGGATGGTGGGCACTGTCTGGGCTTTTAGTGGTTCCCAGATGGTTAATTTACATGAGGCTCATTACAGACCCATGTGTGTTCTTACTGGCATAATTTCTGTATCGGATTTTCCGATCCAACCTGCCGAGAGCACGTATATTGCACCATACTCTGTGACTTCTGTCTTAACATTGTGTGAGTTACACTCAAAGAACACTCTGAGCCTCACAACAGATAATACCCAATCTTTAACAAGAGGCAGTTCTATAACACAGATGTCCTTCTGACTCATGGTGCAGCCCGGAACACTAAAATACTGCTAAACATTATGGGAAATCAACATAGTCCACTCCCCGTTTTTGATTGTGGCACTATGAGTTGTAATTCTTGTTGGCTTTGATCAACGGATACAGATTTAAACTATAATTGAACACTAATATACCGCTAAGCATGATGGGAAATCAACACGGTTCACTTCCTGTTTTTGATTGTGGCACTATGAGTTGTAATTCTTGTTGGCTTTGATCAACGGATACAGATTTAAACTATAATTGAACACTAATATACCGCTAAGCATGATGGGAAATCAACACGGTTCACTTCCTGTTTTTTAGTTTAGTTTTTGATTGTGGCACTATGAGTTGTAATTCTTGTTGGTTTTGATCAACAGATACAGATTTAAAATATACATTGAATTTATAAATGTAAATTCAATGTACAGTTTAAATCTGTATCTGTTGATCCCACATTTATACCACTTGGGATAAATACAGTTAGCCCACATGGGCTTCCCATGCTGGGCACATTATACTAAAATCACATGGGTCCTATATACTGATGCACATGTCTGTCCCATTCCCAGTTAGCCCACATAAAAAAAATGAGCTGGGGCCTATATATATATGCCCAGGTTGAAGCCATGTAAGATCATCCCACATTTAGCCCACTTGGGGTAAATACAGTTAGCCCACATGGGCTTCCCATGCCGGGCCCATTATACCAAAACCACATGGGTCCCATATAATGATGTCCATTTCTGTCCCATTCCAAGTTAGCCCACATAAAAATGAACTGGGGCCTGTATATCCATGCCAAGGCTGAACCCATGTAAGGTTATACGACACTTATCCCACTTGGGGTCAATATAGTTAGCACACATGGGCTTCCCATACTGTGACCATTATACTAAAACCACATGGGTCCCATATAATGATGACCATTTCTGTCCCATTCCCAGTTAGCCCACATAAAAATGTACTGGGCCCTATATATCCATGCCCAGGTTGAACCCATGTAAGGTGATCTCACATTTATACCACTTGGGATAAATACAGTTAGCCCACATGGGCTTCCAATGCTGGGCCCATTATACCAAAACCACATGGGTCCCATATAATGATGCCCATTTCTGTCCCTTTCCCAGTTAGCCCACATAAAAATGTATTGGGCCCTATATAACCATGCCCAGGTTGAACCCATGTAAGGTGATCCCACATTTATACCACTTGGGATAAATACAGTTAGCCCACATGGGCTTCCCATGCTGGGCCCATTATACCAAAACCACATGGGTCCCTTATAATATTGCCCATTTCTGTCCCAATCCCAGTTAGCCCACATAAAAATGTAGTGGGCCCTATATATCCATGCCCAGGTTGAACCCATGTAAGGTGAGCCCACATTGATACCACTTGGGATAAATACAGTTAGCCCACATGGGCTTCCCATGCTGGGCCCATTATACTAAAACCACATGGGTCCCATATAATAATGCCCATTTATGTCCCATTCCCAGTTAGCCCACATAAAAATGTAATGGGCCCTATATATCCATGCCCAGGTTGAACCCATGTAAGGTGAGCCCACATTGATACCACTTGGGATAAATACAGTCTGCCCACATGGGCTTCCCATGCTGGGCCCATTATACTAAAACCACATGGGTCCCATATAAAATTGCCCATTTCTGTCCCATTGCCAGTTAGCCCACATTAATCCTATATAGGACCCATATATTTAGCCCAACAGGGCTCACAAAATGGGTTCCTTTATGGGATAACCATATGGGTCTCATGCAGTTAGCCCAGATAAATCCCATGCCCACTCATTACCCAACTAGCCCACAATAACCCCATGTGGGGCCCAACTATGCATGTTGGCTGGGTAGCAGCTCCTCTAACGGACCTTCTTAGTCCTAAAGTGAGTTTTACATGGAGTGACCAGTGTCAAGCAGCGTTTGAACAAACAAAGCTGCTGTTAACAACTGCTCCGGTGTTATCTGCACCTCGCTTTGATGTTCCATTCAAAGTAGCTGTGGATGCGTGTGACTCTGGTGTAGGAGCTGTCCTTCTTCAGGAGGATTCTGATGGGATAGATCACCCAATCTCCTATTTTTCAAAGAAGTTGAATTCTTACCAAAAACATTATTCAACGATAGAAAAGGAGGCCTTGGCCCTGATATTAGCCTTGGAACACTTTGAGGTGTATGTTGGAGGATCTTGTGATCCAGTTGTCATTTTTACTGATCACAACCCTCTTATATTTTTAAACAAGATGCGCAATAAGAATAGAAAACTAATGAGTTGGTCCTTAAGACTACAACCATTCAACATCTCTATCCAACACATAAAGGGTAAAGATAATGTTGTAGCCGATGCGCTCTCTCGCCTCTAAGTTCCTGAGGTTAATTTTTTTTTGTATGGGACATGTGTTGTGTCCTTATACGACACTTGCACATTTTCCCCATTCAAAAATCTGGCCATAGGGGTGTTATGTACCCCAGGTTTTTTTTTAAATGTTTTTAAACAACAGTCTAAGATCCTGTTTATTTTACTTCACTGTAACCTGCTGCTAAATGCTGCAGCCTGCTGGTTTAGGAAGAACATTTATTTTCTCCTTAAACTCAACCTGACCTGAATCAAGCTAATTAGGCAGAGCTGGTGTTCACCTGCAGGTCCTGCCTTTATATTAGACAGACAGTGCTTTGAGCGGTGGTGGAGACTTGTTGCAACAGGATTGGGCTTGTTGATCAAGTGTGTGGACTTGCTGGAAGCAAGGGTAGAAGCTGGACACAAGATTTGGCTTGTGAATCTAGTAGAGCTGGTGTGGAAAGCCACCAGATGTCAGCTGATGAAAGGGCTGAAGATACACTGAAGGTAAATGACCTAGTGTTGATTGACAGCTGTAAAGCTGTATGTGTTATGCTGACTCAGAGAAACCTCCACCCTCTCTGTTTGTTGGTAAGACTGCTCAAGGGAGAGTAGCTGAGCTGTTTGGAGCTCTGAAGTGACCATGACTATTTAAATAGTGTTCTGTGTGGTCTAAAAGCACCTTAAGTGCTAATAGAAGCTTTGGCTTCTGTCTTTGAAGGTGTGTACCTGTGTTTGTGCCTATGAGGTTTAATCAGGTCTTTGGTTGAAGACACTGAGGGCAGTGTCTTTACAGTTGTTTAGGAGGAGGACAACTGGGATCAACAGTGAGGTGACTGTTGTGTTTTTTTTCTCTATCTCATGTTTTGTTGTACTTTTGACTGTGTGGGTGCAGGTAGTCCAGTTTTCGTGTTTTGTTTGTTTAGGGGTTTCTTTGGTAAGGTAGACCGTCACCTGGGGGGGTACGACGGTCCTGTACAGGATTGGACCAACCTGGGTGGCGTTATATTGTTTTTGGCCTCGCCCACCAGTCCAACACTTATTTGTACTTTTTATTAATTTTCTTTTCCTTTGGACGCTGAGCCAGAAGAAGTCGCTCCGTGCCTGGTGGGAGAAGCCAGGGAGGACCCCGCCTGCTTGGAAGCGCTTATTTTTAGTTAATAAAATTTTGTTAAAACTTTTTCTGTGTCCGGTGTCCCATGAATATGTTTTGGCTGTTCCAGTCGTAACATATTACCAAAGAGCTGGCGGAGAAGAGGAAGGCGTTCACAGCTGTGAAACGAAAGCTGCAGGAGCGCAGCGTTAAATACACCCTGGCATTCCCGGCGACACTGCGCGTGAGATGGAAGGGCAAAAATATAAGTTTCAGTTCGGCAGGAGCAGCAGAAAAGTTCTTCAACGAGGAGGAGAACGAGCGGGAGGAGAACCCTGGTGCGACGGCCTGATGTTTTTATTAGGAGCTTTCCACAAGATGCTGAATTTGACTGAGGGGAGAGAGACACCACCACCTGCCATCAGGGAGGAGTAAAGAGGAGGAGAGCAGAGCTCCACGGACCAGATAAGATTTTGGTTTAAGTTTATTTTCCCCTGAGCTGCACTAGGCAGCTCCAATAGGGTTGATTTTAAGTTTTAGGTTGGCTTTTTTGTGTTTTCACTGTTTTTTGTTTACATACTGGATGTTTTTCTTTTTTCCAGGTAAACTGTTTTATTTTTGGCTGGTTGCACTCTCATGTCAGGTCCTCACCCCAGGGAACAGGGATTTAAAGATGTTCAAAATGTATGTACACAGGTCTAAAAGTAATAATGTGTAATCTGTACTGACTGGGAAATATGTAAAATTTATATCTTGGAATATTAATGGGTGTGGGAATCCAACCAAAAGATGCAAAATATTGACTTATTTAAAGACAAATCAAGCAGATATAATATTTCTTCAAGAGACTCACCTGAATGAAGGGGAAGAGGTGAAGTTTAAAATGGGCTGGGTTGGTCATATTTTTCATAGCTCTCTTTCTAGTGCTCGAAACGGGGTAATTATTCTTGTTAGGAAAAATATTAATTTCTCATTTATAAAACAAGTTAAAGACTCGGAGGGACGAATGATATGTGTCCAAGCAATGATAGAGGGAGAAAATGTGACACTTTGTAACATTTATGCACCAAACATGGAGGACCCTCACTTTTTTCATAAGGTAAATAGTGTCTTGGGGGAAATGCCAGGGCAAATAATTTTGGGCGGTGATTTCAACGAAGTAATGGATCCTTTTATCGACAAGAGTGCATTCAAAGGTTCGCTTAGCTCTAAAGGAAGAGATGCAGTTCATATGTTAAATGAAGATATGGGCCTAGCCGATGTATGGAGGCTAATGAACCCCGCTAAAAGGGAATACAGTATACTTTCTACTCTCACTGTCATAAATCTTATTCTAGGATTGATTTATTTTTAATTTCAAAGCTCACGATGCATAATGCATTAAGTTGTGATATAAAAACTATTGCACTGACTGACCACGCAGCTGTTGAACTCGGTTTAAAACTAGGAATGGGGAATGCGAGGGGCTCAAGGTGGAGAATGAACGTTTCCCTCTTACAAGATAAATCTTTTAAGGAGTTGCTGGGGGAGGATCTAAAACACTTCTTTGAAATAAACATTGGCAGCACAGAGCATATTCAAACGGTTTGGGAAGCCTCCAAGGCTTATGTGAGGGGCAAACTTATAGCATATGCTTCAAAAAAGAAAAAAGACAGCCAACAAAAAATTCAAGAATTGGAAAAGGAGATCAAATTTAAGGAAAACAACTTAGCAAAGCAATATGATGACTTACTGTATCGAGACATTTGTGGGCTTAAATTTCAGCTAAATGAAATTTACAACAAGAAAGTGGAATATTCCTTGTTTAGGCTTAAAACTACATTTTATGAGGGAGGGGAGAAAACTGGGAAGTTATTAGCAAGACAAGTTAAAAAGGAGGATTTTTCTAATACTATCCCTGCTATAAAACAAGGTAATAAATTAGTAACCTCACCAAAAGACATAAATAATGTGTTTAAACAGTATTACGGAACATTATATACGTCCACGATGTCTACTGAGATGGATCAGAAAGGGAGAGATCTTTTCTTCTCTAAACTTGATCTTCCTAGGTTACTTGAGGAACATGTGGAGGGGCTGGAAGCACCAGTAGCAGAGACAGAAATTAGGAAAGCTATTTTGATGATGAAGGCAGGGAAATCACCCGGCTATGATGGTATCCCCGCAGAATATTATAGAACATATATTGACATTCTGGCCCCAGTGTTACAAAAAGTGTATCAGGAAACTTTTGAGAGAGGACAGTTTCCCCCTACTTTCAACGAAGCATTAATTTCTCTAATCCCAAAAAAAGATAAAGACAGTACAGATCCATCAAATTATAGGCCCATCAGTTTGCTTAACGTAGATTGTAAAATATTAACCAAGGTGTTGGCTTTACGCTTGCAACGAGTCCTTCCCAGCATTATACATCAAAATCAGACAGGCTTTATGAAAAACCGTTCCTCTTCCGATAATATGAGAAAATTGATGCATTTGATGTGGCTGAGCCAGTCAAAAGATGAACCAATAGCTGCCATCTCCTTAGATGCTGAGAAAGCATTTGATAAGGTGGAAGGGGACTTTCTTTTCTCTGCCTTGTCCAATTTTGGATTTGGACCCCATTTTACTAAATGGTTTATAATTTTGTATAAGGAACCAAAGGCTGCAGTAATAACCAATGGTATTATTTCACCTTTCTTTGAATTATCACGGGGGACCCGGCAGGGGTGCTTTCTCAGCCCTTTGTTATTTAATATATTCATAGAAACTCTGGCAGTGGGTATCAGGGCAAATAAGGACATTAAAGGAGTATACATGGGTCAACAAGAACACAAATTGCTTCTCTACGCAGACGATATTTTAGCACTCATCACCCATCCACTTACATCCTTGCCATATCTGATGGACACCATACAGTCATTTTCAGAGGTGTCGGGATACACAGTAAATTGGACTAAGTCAGAGGCCATGCCATTATCTGCTTTATGTCACTCAAATATGGTGGAAAATTTTAAATTTAAGTGGACACCTAAAGGTATGAAATATCTGGGTATTAGACTTAGTAGGGATCTGGAAGAATTACCTTTACTAAATTTTAATCCGGTGTTGTCAAAAATTAAAACAAATTTTGAAAAGTGGGAAAAGATTAAATTAACTTTGTGGGGTAAGATTAATATTATTAAAATGATCACCACCCCTCAGTTTAATTATTTGTTAATGATGCTGCCCGTTACAATCCCCCCAGACATTTTTAAAAGGTATGAAAACTTGATTAAGTCTTTCTTGTGGGGAGATAAAAGAGCAAGAATAAAACTAGATAAATTATATGCCCCTAGAGAAAAGGGTGGTCTAGGACTCCCAGATTCAAAACTTTATTATTTGTCATTTGAAATGATTAAATAAGTTAAACACTGGGAGGAACCTGTGAACGGGCAGGAATGGATATGCATTGAAACTGAGGTTTGTTCACCGTTCCACCCAAGACACAAACTGTCTCAAAAGACTGACACAACAAATCCGGTTCTTATTCATTCTAGTGAGGTTTGGTCAAAAGTCCATAGAATGTTAGAGCTTCCACATCAGGTACAGACATATGCATCCCTCTGGAATAATCCTACTATATCTATTGGTAAACAACCTGTGTTTTGGGGGCAGTGGCATTCACGTGGCATACACACCATTGGTGATTTGTATAAAGATGGACAATTTATGTCCTATGAGGAGTTGACTCGTACATTTGAACTGGAAGGCAGAGCAAACCTATGGAAATATTTACAGATGAGACACTGTGTGACCTCCAAAATCAAAGACAGTGTAGAAAATAAGATTTTAGATTTTATTAGGTTGCCACGTGATCGCCACACGACCTCTCGGTTTTATAAACTCTTAAGTAGTAGTTTGAGTGGTGAATCATTGAATATCAAACTTATTTGGGAAAGAGATTTGAAAATCGAGTACACAAAGGAAGAATGGCTGGAGGTTCTATCAGGGAGCGGTAAATATGTGAAAGAAGCCCGAAGTAAATTCATACAGTATAAAGTGTTGCATAGATATTATCATACTCCTACCAGATTG
>JBBPBX010008493.1:4047-49797 GCA_038048925.1 Garcialebias charrua | reverse complement strand
GGTGGAAGAAGGTGGTTCTAGTAACGTTTTTAATGTGGGGGATAAAAGACGTGTCCTGATTAAAAAAAAAACAAACAAGATTTTTAACATTAGAACTGGAGGCCAGATTAATGCCATCCAAGGAGGACGAAAGACTGAAATTTTTATTCATAGGATGCTCAGGTGCAAAACCCAAAACAACAGTCTTGTCTGAGCTTAAAAATGTTTAACATGTTAAATCTTGCACTGTTTTTTTTTCTTCTACAGACAAAGTTATGTTTAAGTTTGAGCTGAAGGTGTGACAGAGGTTAGTTTCCCAAAGAGGCGAAAGAAGGAGGATGAAATGCTGTTTCACATCACAGTAGGCACAACATGAAGCTGAGCTCACGTGTGATTCTCATCTTCTGACAGAAATGTAGGCCACTGAATGGAGTTGGGGGGGGGGGGCAGTTATGAATGGATGGGGCAAAGCTTTTAAAGTGCTGCTCTGTGCTCAATTCTGTCGACCTACATTATAATAACACGGACAAAGCAGGGCTTTACTTTCCGTGCATTCATTCATTAATTCATTAATTCATTCAACCTTTATTTAGTCAGGTAAATCTTATTGAGCCTCATGGGCTCATTTTCGAAAGCGACCTGCACTGTCACTGTAAGAAATATTTTCACACATTATGTTAACTCCATATGTAAGGCACGTCTAATCATCTTCGAGGAGGCTATAGACCTGCAGATGGAACACCTTTGGGTGATAATAGTTTAACCACAGCAGGATGCACCAACAAGGACTTTTCCCCCTCATTGTTCCAATTCAAGAAAAAAAGCAATTGATGTATATATATTTGTAAATCTTCTATACATTATCCTTCTGCTACATAAAAATATACAGTATGTACTTTATGGGTTAGTGTCAACTTAGTATAAAGAAAAAAAGTGCATTTTCACTCTGTTTTCAGATTGAAGAGGCAACATGACAAGAAGTAAAACCCAGACATCCCTCTCTTCAGAACCAATCTCCAGCTCTTCCTGAAGTAACCCAACATGTTCCCAGACCAGAGGATCCCTCCAATCTGCCCTACGGTCTCCTCCAAATAGAATTCATCCAGGAAACTGCCAAAGGGAGGTGCCCAGGAGGCGTCTCGATCAGATGCTTATTCCACCTCAGCTGACTTGTTTTGATGTGGAGGAGCATCACTTTGAGCTCCTTCCAGGTGACGGAGATATTCACCTCTTGCTCTAAACCTCATGGCCTTAAATGAATAAGAAAATTGAGGTATCAACCACATTATTTACCCCGCGAGTTCACAGTGACTTTCAGCACCGTTGTTTACATTTGTCCCAACGGTAATGCAAATGAAGCCCTTCAGGAAATGCATGAACTCATCAGCTCACTGCAGAGTGAACAACCTGAGGCTCTTTACATTGTGTCCGAAGACTTTAATCATGTGAATCTAAGGGGCCGTTTACACGGCGCATATTTTGAGTGAAACCGCTCCTTTCTCTCTGCGGTTCTGCAGATCAACACGACACCAGTGGCCCCCCTCTTTGAATCCGAAGGTTTCTGAACCCAGCTCTTACAGTGGAGGTATTTTGCTGACCCCCGTTGATAACATAAACATCTCCCGCTGAGCTTTTGTTTGACCTACATGCGCGCAGCACGCACGCGCGGACAGCCAGGTGAACAGGCAGGCGGCCATTTCACGTGTCACGCTGCACAATAACATATGTGCTAAATAATAACAGTTTAACATTAATAAACAGTATTTATGTTAGCGTGGGTGATATATAAAGTTATCTGAGCTAAATTAATCTATCTGGACTCGTTACGTCATTTAAAGACCGTGTAAAGTGAATTTCAACATTTTCTTCAATAAACATTATAAATGTCATAATTGTAATCTTGTAAATGAGTAAAAAGTCTCAAAATTGTAGCTCAATTAATTTTGGAGTTATAGAGCAAACTGTGTATAAACATATTTCTATTTCAGGATTTTTTAGGCGTGTTTTAAATGTGACCGCGTTTCGTCACGCGGTCCTCATTAGTATAGCCCCACCCCCTGCAGCTCCAGCCGTATAAATTCGCCTCGGTGGAGCCGTTCACTCGCGAATCGCAGATAGCATCAGATAGCAATAGCATAGATATTTTGTTCATTGTTAGCTAGCTAATCAATTATGCCTCGTTCGTGCATCCTCCCTGGATGTCGCAATGGTCAGGGCACCCGTACAAATCATAACATGTTTTTAAACCGCGTGGTTTTATACCAAGTATCTGTAATGCTTGGATAGGTCAATGGATAAGGCGCTTGCCTTCTGTTCCAAACCCCACGGGTTCAAATCCTGCATGGTACAACTCTTTTTTTTTTTTATTCATTCCAGATTAAAAACACACAAAAAAACTATTTACAAAAACAGCGTAACTCTTGGAAAAAGTAGCTGCTGTTACAGACAGAACTCGGATAAAAACAGAGCAGGTTTACTGGATCTCTGCTGCCTGCCTCTCCAGTCTCCACACAGTCAGCTCAGGGCAGGGGCTGGACACGAGCGCAGCATGCGCTGAAACCGCGCCCACGCACTGACACGCCCCTAGCGTTCCAGGGCAAGGCAAAATCATGTTTTTTCATGATTTTTGAGACTTAATTTTATAAGGTAAACAATGTTTTTAATCAGTCAGATTTAAATGGGTGATTAATAACACATATTTATGCCATGTGACAAACTAAAAACACACATTTAATTTCACTTTACACGGTCTTTAAACGATGCATAACGTGCTGCGTGTTAAGCCCGAGATACATTCGAGCGTCCTCACGATACGCCTATACGCAGCGTACGTACGCTGTGGCAAAAGCGTAGCCCCGCGTAGCCCCTCAGGGCACGTACGCGCAAAAGTATTTTTTTACTACGCATACGCGATGCGCGGTGTCTGAACATAAACTTCCCCGGCGCCGGACTGTTTTGTATGTTACACAAATTAAATAAATTCCCCTTCTTTATCGCTGATCGGGCCTTTTCTTTTGTTTTTTTGCCTAAAGTCAAGTAACCGCTTCTTCCTCCGTTCACTCGATGATTGAAATGAATGAATTCAGGTCCTACCTGGGTGCGGCGATGTTTTAAATATCCCTGGTGGGCTGTGTGCTGCAGGAAAAGCACTCCCTGTTATTATTTTTATTTCTGAGAGAACTTTTTACAACATATATAGTAGAAACACCGCATGAACACCGCCGCGGTCTTCAAGGCGCTACATGAGCTGGCTGTCAATCATTTCAGTAGGCGTGTCAGCAAGTAACCAATCAGCGAGCTCAGTTGAGTCCCCTCCGTGTGCAGCTGCTCATATTACAACAAGGAGAACGCGAGCGTTTGAAAGCTGATAGTTTCTGACATATGCTGAAGCATATCAGCAAAACACATGCGCACAAAATGCGCGCGTAGAGTGGCGTACCTGAGGACGCATGAGTGTATCTCGGGCTTTAAGTTGAAAATGAACACACCAGGTTTTTTTTTTTTTTTTTTATTCAACACCACAAACTGTATGTCATATAAACACTGAGAATTTAACTGAACACTATTAAAACATGTTAACTGAACTGTAACTACGTTAATGAACTGGACTCTGCTCTGTTTTCATCCTGGATACATGACCACATCCGAACTGGTCCTCCTGTTGGAATGACAGCTTCTCGACCTCGCAGAAAGAAAAAAAAATAACTCAGTTCGCTGTTGTGTGATCAAAGTAAACACAAGCAAACATTATATTAAGAACGTTGATTTACCTGCTGTAAATCAGCTGTTTATCACGGACTAAAGTCTGACATCGTCGACTGAGTTCTGGTCCACTCAGCGACTGGTGTGGAGCTTGTTACATGAAGCGGGTCCCACTTGGTGTCAAATCTGTCGACTCTTATCCAAATTCCAGCTTTAACTTGTTGTTAAGTTGTTGTTGGCTTTTAGCCCAGAAGAAAGCAACAGACTGAGAGGAAACACGCATGCGCATTAGATGAAGGTGCAAAAATTCACAGCGCCAACTAATGACCCGGCATGGTAACTACAGCAGATTCATGAGGGCGGGGGGAGATTTGAGTGGATGCATGTAAACACTAGAATTCGCCCGTGTCAATTAATCTCACAAGACCCACAGAGCATGTGGAGGGGCATTAAATGCATAGCAGATTATAAAGGTAGGAGCAAACAATGCCCCAAAGACCCATCTCTGCCAGATGCCCTCAACAAGTTCTATGCACGCTTTGAAGACCCAAACAGACCACCCAGCACCAGACTCACCTCACCACCGGATGAAGAGCATTTCAGTGTGACCTCAGCAGAAGTAAGGGGTACTTTCAGGAGGATTAACCCCCACAAAGCAACCGGCACAGACAACATCCCGAGAAAGTGTTGAAAGAATTTGCCGATCAGCTCTGTGAGTGACAGTAAAAATATCTGACTCTGACGGACTCTGAAGTTTGTAACATAGACAAATCAGTAAACTGAGAACGTTGCCTTGTAGTTAAGCGCCTTTTTCACCGAGACTGACAAGGGCAAAACCCTCATTATGGCAGACGAGGCCCAGATCTGTTGATCCATCTCCTGCTCCATCCTATCATCACTTGTGAATAAGTTTCCCAAATACTTGAACCACTACATTCAAAGCAAAGGGTTAGGGACTCACAATATTAAAGACTAAACAGCATTCTTGAAAAAAGCATAACTTGTAATAATTGTTGGATAAACAAAACAAAGTGAGCCAAGTTGCAGCTTTTGACAGAGAAAATGATGTTCATCAGAATCAGACAATAGAAGATGAATATGTTGACAGAAAGTTAGATAAAAAAATACAGAATTTTAAATTACTTTGTTGGTGTACTTTTTGTTCATGATCTTGACACGTCTAACAGTTTTTGTCCTGTGAAAACAAAGTGAGTTTGTTTTTGTTGATGTTGAACTCACACTGCATTTTAGTCTTTGTCGATTTAGTTGTTTTTTTCTGATAGGTCAGTTTTAATTTTACAAATTGATAAATGGTAAATGTTGTCAAACTGGATTTGTTTGTGCTCCCAGGCACCTTTTATGTCATCCTGTTGAAGCGTTGAATTTAATAACAGTTCATCTCCAGGGCCGTGTTGATCCCCTTGGCTCTCACAGACACTCAACAAACGATGGCTGATGCTCACCAGGTTGGACTGACATTATTTCAGCTGACATGGCGACTGACCCGAAGATGACTGATCATCAAGGTGGTGTCTGGCAGGAATTGTTGTGCTATATCTATTTTTTTTTTTATTGTAAAATGCATTCATATTAATGGGTTTACTTTGTTTTTTTAGCAGCTTTAATTTAAAGATAACACAATTTAAAGTTGTATTTTTGTACAAACAAAGGGATTTGCAGAGATTTTAGTCTTTTTGTGGCTGCCCCCAGCTGGGATTTGATCCGGTGACCTTCTCTCTGAGAGGCAATAGCTCGACCAACTGAGCCACCGTGCCACCCCCATCGACATGTCCTCTATAAAAGTTACACTTATAGATCTTTTTGTTTTAATCGTTAATCACTTTTAAAGGTTTTCATTGGATGTTTTGTTACTCAAACACACAAAAAAGTTAGTCATCCTTTATGAGCGGAAATTGTACTTTGTGCTGCTGACCCAGTCTGCAGATGTTTCCTCTCTGTGTTGTTGTTCCGCCTTCAGCACCCGCGGGTCTCTTTGCCTCTAATTCTGGTCCCACCACCAGATTTTTTGTTCTAAAGGAACACAGGTGGTTTAGGCAAATAATAATCAAAGTTACAATATGGTGCTTCACACACTGGTGGTACACAGGATGTTAACATCTGGGCACTTCTGGGGGTTTCCTAAATTTCAACGGGAACGTTATTTGTTTTATCACCCAGGAAGTAATCATTTAAGAGCAAAAAGTGTATCAGTGGCTCAGTTATTTACAGGACTTGTCTGAAGGGTTGTGAATTGTTTCAAGTATAAGTAAAACTGTAAAATGCTGGTGAAGATTCTCAGTCGTCCAGGACATGATAAAATCAAAAAAGGCATTCAATACAGGATCAACTGGACTTTATTTGTTGCAGAAAACGTTTCGACTTCTGTCCAGAAGTCATTTTCAATTCTGAATGAATGGAAGCTGTGAGAACGAGAAGTTTTATACAAGCCACGCACCAACATAACTGTAAAAGTAACATTTTAGGCTCAAAGAAAAAAAATCTTATTGTTTTCATTTAAAAGCCTCTTTCAAATGGGCTTCTTGCAGTTTAAAGGACAACTATTGAGTGAAGGCCCAACATTTCTTGAAATAATTCATATTCCTCCACCTCTTGTGCCAGAGATTTGAACTAAAATCATCTTGTGCTGAAAAGGGATGTACTGTAGTCCCTTCGGCCAAACTTGTAAATGCTGTGATCTCATGAGGTGTGATAGCACTCAGAGAATGTGTTGAGGATTGTTCTGAGTTACCACCTCACTAAACTGTTCTTGAACATCTTTAAATTCACTGACTTAAGCCCTATTCGCACGGGATTAGTTTTACCTAGGGACCACATGCTATTTGTAATAATTACGGAGACCGTTTGTGTTGTTAGTCCTGTGTGAATCGGCCATGTCAATGATTTGTAAAGTAAAAATTATCCATCAAATTACCTACTACAGTATATTTTGCTGAACTCCGAGGTCCTGTGATAATATTAATCTAATGCGAATAGGCGTCTCTGTGATTTGGATGGAAATGGGCGGGATTTGAAACGTAATTAGGCGGTTTTTGTTTTTGTTTAAGCAAAATCATTTGGAAAAATACAGAAGAGGGTTATTTTAAATGAACGCGCTGCTCGCTTCGGCTTTTATGCTTCTACTTCCTTCACCGCAGATGACAGCAGGTATGGAGACGCTCAGCTGACCCATTCATCCATCCATTATATTTACCTGCTTCTTCATTTTCAGGCAGCGGAAGCCACTGGTGCCCATGTCCAGCAGTCAGTGTGCGAGAGGCAGGGGACACCCTGGACAGGTCGCAAGTCCATTTTAACCGGTGGGTCAGCGGACGCGTGGACGCTTACGCACGCAGCCGGTGGCAGCTGTCCATCTGAGCTTAACATGGCTTTTTTTTTTTTTACCTCATAAACTGGCCGGTCGGACCAGCCTCCTCCTCAACAAGTAGATTAACATAATTGTGAAATGAGCTGGATTTAAAATTTTGTTTCGCCAAAAGTGATAACAAGCCATATATAGGTTGCACCGGTGTATAGGTCGCAGGCCTTGAAAAAACCCATAAAAAGGTGCGACCTATACACCGGAAAATCCGGTAATTTGTTTTTTTTTTTACGTGTGGACGCCAGGTAAAACTAATCCTGTGCGACTAGGGCTTTAGAGACGTTTTTATGTTGGCTAGCTGTGGCAGTTATCCTGGCTTGGGTTGACTCCAAATATTTTAATGATTTATTTTTATTTATAAAATTGATTCATTTAAAGAAAATTAAATAATAATAAAAAAAAATCCATGAACGATAAGAAATATCTATGAGTTTTAAATGTGCAGGCAGTGAAAACTTTCTGAGAATTTTATGTACCATATTTTCCTGTGTATAGGTCACACCTTTTTATGTTTTTTTTTTCAAGGCCTGCAACCCATACACCGGTGCGACCTATATATGGCTTGTTATCACTTTCGGCGAAACAAATTTTTTAATCCAGCTCATTTCACAATTACGTTAATTTATTAAGGAAAAGTTTAGCTCAGACACATATTTGCTATAATTTTTATCAAACAAATAATTGTTTTTAAGTGTTAATCTTCTTAAAAGCCTTGCTGTGCACTCCTGTGGCAGACATTTGCAGCAGAGCTAAACGTAGGTGCGACCCATACACCGTTGCGACCTATCTAGGGTTTTTTTCAATCTATTGGTGAATTGGACAATGCAACCTATACACCGGTGCGACCTATACACCAGAAAATACGGTAATCATCCACTGATTCATAAGATATTTTGGTAACGACACAGCCAAACAATGTCTTAAAACAATATTGAAAAATTTTAAAGTACAGAAATCCCCTGTTTTGAGGCTCATTCTAATATCAGTTTTTTGTTGTTGTTTTTTTTGTTTTTTAATCACCAGTGACAAACCACAGAAATCTGTTTCATTGAAAAAAGATGTTGGCCTTTCCCTGCCCTCCCTTTTTTCCCTTCTTCTTAATGTCACGTGGATGAACCAAGCAGAGGGAGGGTGCTCTTGTGACGAGCTGGGCTACAACATGAACCAGATCGTTTATTCTAGGAATCACATCTGTCTCTGTGGGGGTAAATACAGCAGCAGCTTCAGGTATTTTTAGGAGCCATGAATGATTTTCCCCTGCAGCATTTAGAGCAGAAGAAGCAGGTCCTTCTAAAGATAGGAAGCTCCAGCTTTTTTCTGAAAAGGTGGCCTGATTTCCACAAATATTAGAAATGAGGACTCTTCAAGACACGTCCAAAACGTACGTGAAGACAGGCTGTTTTTATACAAATTATTTATGTTTTCAGTTTAAATCTCTTGTTATTTTCCAAATATTGCTAATGAGAAGCACAGAAACTGAGAGGATCTGTGTGTTTTGTGATCCTTGTGTCATCTGTCCTCAGTGATTCTCCTTCATGCGATCAGCTCCTGCCTCTTCCACCTGTTGTCCTTCCCCAGATGTTGGTGTTTATCCCCTCGTTAGTGTCTCTATATATTCTGTGTTTCCTTGATGTTCCCCTGTCCAAAGATTGTCCTGTTAAGGCATCATGTTCTGTCTCCCTCCTTGTCTCCTCGTCCACGTTCCCCCCGTTCATGGAAGTTTGCCGCCACGTCAGCCTTTTGTTTTGTTGTAATAAATATATTTCTTATTTACCTTAGAGTTCTCCGAGCATCTGTTTGCACTTGGGTTTAACTTACCACAAGATCATGACAGAAATTGGCCTACCTATACGAAAGATTTGTCAGTATTAATTAGATGTATCTACCAGGACAGGAAGTGTTTGTCAAACAGCAAACTATATTCATTCACCCTGATGCATGCTCAATAATCCAGGTAGACAAATTTAAAAAAGCTAAGTCTGGTTCTCTGGACATTCAAAAAAATCAAAACAAAACAAAGCAAAAAATAAAGGCCAGAAAAAAAAATTGTATAATTTTTATTTTTTTGCTTTGTTTTGTTTTTATTTTTTTGAATGTCCAGAGGACCAGACTTAGCTTTTTTAGATATATATTCATTCAGTTATTCAAGTCAGAAGCTTAAAAAGCAAACATCCTACACGCTGCATTTCATGTCATAGGTTTGAAACTACTTTTTTTTTATTTAACAATTAGAAAAGACAAAGTAAATCAAAGTCACAACATCCTGAGTTATCATGCTCAAAGCATATGTTGAGAATGACTCAGTTATGGAAAAACCAAGTTGCAGCTGAATATCTGTCGAACTCATAAAATTTGAACCAGTTTTGTACTGGCTAATGTAGCTTAGTGATGGGGGATGTAAAGGTCATGGATGTTTTTCACTTACTAAAGTCAAATTAATATAAAAACGTGTGTGAAGCCAAGAGAGCCTTTTAGGAGACTGATGACTAATAAACTCTGACACCTTCAAGGAATGTGAGCTGTGAAGCAGAGGTTGTCTCGACGTCGCCTCTGTCCGATAACGGGTATTTAAGCTTTCGCTAACTCTTCTCTGTGGGCAAACCTTGGAGACAGAGCAACATGCAAACATCTTGTATGTTTGTTTTTCCATGCTGCACCCCCCTTGCAAGCGATTAAACCTGGGTTGAAAAGATCTTCTCGTTGTCCTCTCCTGGGGCTTATTTATTAAATGAGTGGATGATAGGATAATTAAATTATCCAACACTTAGCTCTGATAGTCATTTTAAATGTGGTTGACTCCAAATGTTAAATTGTTCTAGATGTATATCTAGTCAATCCTATCTGCGTTTTTATTTTATTTTAATTCAAATCAGTCCAGTGGTTCAAAAGGTATTTTATTATCAGTGCAGACAAACACACAAACATGGGCATAAACATGATCTCACCTGCAGTCGCAGGTGATGATTTCAAAATAAAGGCGGTTCTAAAACCAACAAAGTGATCACATGCTTTAAAATGTGATAGTTTGTGTTTTCATAAATTCAGATGATATGACACATTCTTAAGGTTTGACCCTTTGAATGTTCTGAGGTTCTGGTTGTGTATCTTGTTTTCATCCGGTTCTAAGAGGCTCTGGTCATTGAACGCAGCAGGATGTGAGCAGATCAATAAAAAGCTCATCACCAGGTTTCTAAGATGTCTGACTCAGGCACTGGGACGCATTTCCAAAACAATCAGATTTCTAGACATACTTGGAAACATGGCTCAGCCTGAATCAGACCTAAAGGGCACCTGTGTTGTATTTTTAATAATATACTTTGAGAAAATCTAACAGAGCTTTGCCAAATGACAATTTTAATAGTTGGTGTAAAATATACTTGATCAGCTGCAGCTCAGACATAAAGTAAGAAGCTGCAGGAAGATTTTGCACCATATCATTGATGTCCAGCACCATGACGGGTTCCAGGAAAGATGCTTTAAATGTTTTTTGAATCCATGGAATTACTTACTGATTTGTTAAATTGTATTCATTTTAATTTGATTAGCAGTATCGGGAGAGGTTTGATATAGATATCGGAAACTAGAATAAAGGATCATCCTTTAAATTAGCACTTTGAGATTTTTATTAATGAAAAGTGCATTATAAATGGAATTCATTATTATTATTATTATTATTAAATTAAAATATATTTAAGTGCTTTACTTTTGAGACTTGTTCTTTTTCATTGAAATAGATCTTAGTGGCACAAAACATTAACAGTCATGTGAGTTACTAAAATGGATCAGGTGAGAATTTATATAACAATGTAGGCTGTAATTGGAGCACAACTTTGCAATGATCAGAATTGCAAAAATGCAGTGTGAATGCTGAGCGCTGAATGACTTTACTGAACATTGATGGAAAAGCTGAAGCTGAGTTTGGAAAATTAAAAGCAGCAGAATAATAGGTGAAAGCCCAAAGTAGCAAAGCGCTAGCTAGCAACTTGCAAGCTAAAAGCTAAATGTGGCACAAAAGCTACCAATGGCAAGAAGTACGGTAGTAAAATAGTCCCTAGAAGTAAAATAAAAATAAAAAAGTGGCAAAAGGCTGGATAAATGTTTAAATTAGAAAAATACTGTCTAAATGCAGCAAAGTGTTGGCTCAAAGATAAAGCAGAAGAAGACAAGCTATAAGCTAAGTGTAGTATAAGGCTAACTGAAAACTAAAATTATTAAAAGACTATAAGCACTAAATGTAACACAACAGTAGCTAAAAAAATAAAAGTATCAAAAGGCTAGCTAAAGGTTAAAAGTAACTAAAAGTAGCAATATAAAAACAAAACTAGAGTAAGATTTGAAACGGAATAAAATAATTTGACAGATTTAAGGGGGTCTCTGTATTTTTATGGAGAATGTTAAAAAAAATTATCTAAAGCAACAATTTCCTGTGGGATCAATAAAGTTCAATCTTATCTTAATTATTTTGGAAAGCATAAAAAGTTACAAAAAACAAAAATATTACCCATCTTCAAAATGAGTGGAACATTTTGATACTTTTTGTTTCAGCTGCTCCCTTCTTCAGGGGTCAGCACAGCGAACTAACTTGCATGAAGAACTTGGCAATTGTTTTTACGCCAGATGCCCTTCCTGACTCAACCACAGAGCACCGAGCTACCACAGCCCTCTGTGTGGAGCAGAGAGCTGATATCTTAGGGTGCCCGGGGGAGCAGATGATGGGGGTGGAGGGCCTTGCACAAGGGCCCAGAGTGGAGCACATGAGGATGGAGGCAGGTGTGGGTGCTTTGCCTTTCCCACCCACATTTTTATTTTTTATTTTATAAATGTATTCATTTTAAAATACTATACAAAACAAAAACATAAACGATAAGAATACAAAATATAAAAATGAAAGGTAGCAGAAAGAAGAAAAAATCTTATTATATCTACCCCTTTTTTCAAACAATTAGTTCAAACAATAATAATCTTCAAGTAACATAACAAAATGAATAACTCTTTCTAATTTTTCTAACTCTAATACAATACACATTAACAATACACATACACATTTTAATCAGAGTCAGAGAGTCAGAGAGTCTTTATTGTCATTTGCACCGCATGTGGTACATGTGATGAAAACGAGATTATGTACACAGGGTCCCAGTTACATCCAACAACAAATGCAAGAGAAAAACAGTAATAACATCTAGAATTAACTAAGAGAAACATCAACTAGTAATACACTAAGCCCTAATGTAGTGGAAAGAAAAACATCATTATAAACAGCAGCACGAACATGAGTCTTTATGAGCAGATGGTCACAGATGAACACAGCAACAAGAAAACAGATCAGCATCAGCATGATGTGATATTTTGCAGTGTTTATTCTTATTATTTATTTATTCATGAGTCTAACAGCCTCAGGGTAGAAGCTGTTCCTCAGTCTAGTGGTTCTACATTTGATGCTCCTCAACCTCCGTCCTGAGGGGAGTGGGGCAAAGAGTGAGTGTGCTGGGTGAGTGAGGTCTTTCATGATGCAGGTGGCTCTTTTCCTGCATCTGGAGGTGTAAATGTCTGTGATGGTGGGGAGACTGACTCCAACAGACTTCTGTGCAGCCTTCACCACTCTCTGTAGAGCTTTCCTCTCTGCAACTGTGCAGCCTCCATGCCACACGTTGATGCTGGAGCACAGGATGCTCTCCACTGCACACCTGTAGAAGGAGGTGAGAACTGGGCTGCTCAGACCAGCTCGTCTCAGCCGTCTGAGGAAGTAGAGTCTCTGATGACCTTTCTTGATCAGGCTGGTGGTGTTGTTGCTCCAGCTGAGGTTATCATTCAAGTGTACACCCAAGTATTTGTAGCTGGAGACCACCTCCACCGCAGATCCACCTATGTTCAGTGGGGCATGGGTGTGTTTGTTCCTTCTGAAGTCCACAATCATCTCCTTTGTCTTCTTCACATTCATGTGAAGATTATTCTCTTTGCACCAGCTCTCCAGGTGTTCCACCTCCTGTCTGTAGCTGGACTCATCATTGTTTGTGATGCATCCCACCACCGCTGTATCATCTGCAAACTTAACAATATGACAGCCTGGATGTGTGGCTGTACAATCATATGTGAGCAGAGTGAACAGAAGAGGGCTCAGCACACATCCTTGGGGAGAGCCAGTGCTGAGGGTTATGGTGGAGGAGGAGAAGTTGTGGATCTTCACGGACTGTGGTCTGTTTGTTAAGAAGTCTAGTACCCAGTTACAAATGGAGGGGCTTAGTCCAAGTGTAGATAGTTTGTCTATCAGAGTTTGGGGGATCATGGTGTTGAAGGCAGATGTGAAGTCCACAAAGAGCAGACGCACGTATGAGTCCTTCTGATCCAGGTGGGTGAGAGCAGTGTGGACCACAGAGGAGATGGCGTCCTCTGTTGATCGGTTCTCGCGGTATGCATATTGATGAGGGTCCTCGTTGATGTTGACGGTTGCCTTGATGTGGGACATGACCAGTTTCTCAAAACATTTAGCGACTATCGGGGTGAGAGCCACCGGTCTATAGTCATTCAGACCAGTCACTGTGGAGCTCTTTGGGACTGGGATGATGGTCGCGGTCTTCAGGCAGGTGGGAACTGACTCCAGTGAAAGTGAGGTGGTGAAGATGTCAGCCAGCACCTCACAGAGCTGGTCCGCACATTCCTTCAGAACTTTCCCTGGGATGTTGTCTGGTCCGGTTGCTTTATGAGGGTTGATCCTTCTGAGACTGCCTCTCACTTCTGCTGCGGTCACTCTGAGGTGCTCTTCATTTGGTGATGAGGTGAGTCTGGTGCTAGCTGGTCTGTTTGGATCTTCAAAACGTGCATAAAACTTATTGAGGGCATCAGGCAGAGATGGGTCCCTGGGGCATTGTTTGCTCTTGCCTTTGTAATCTGTTATGCATTTGATACCCTTCCACATGCTCCGTGGGTCTTGTGAGGTGAACTGTCCCTCGATCCTCTGTGCATACGTGGCCTTGGCCTTCTTAATGCCATCCACCAGTTCTTTCCTGCTCTTCCTCAGCTCCTCTGTATCTCCGGACTTGAATGCAGTGTCCCTGGCTGCTAGCAGGGTGCAGACTTCTTTATTTAACCAGGGTTTTCCGTTCGGGTAAGATTTAACATATTTTTTTATGGATACATTTTCAGAGCATGTGCTGATGTAACCCAGAACTGAGGACGCATAAAGTTCCAGATCAACTGAGCTCCCATCAGTAGCTGCCTCCCTGAAGACAGACCAGTTTGTCTTCTCAAAACAGTCTTTCAGCATGGAGGTACTATCTTGGAGCCACAGTTTGATCTCTCTTTGTTCCGGCTTGGAGCGTCTCAGCGGGGGGAGCTGTCTTGGGACCAACATCAAAGCGCAGTGGTCAGAAGCCCCGAGCGGTGGGCGTGGCTTCGCCGTGTACGCCCCCTTCACATTAGTGTAGACTTGGTCAAGCGTTTTATTTCCTCTTGTTGCTGTGAAAACGTGCTGATTGAAGGTTGGGAGAGAGGCCTGTAAATCTACGTGATTGAAATCACCAGAAACAATGAAGAGCCCCTCAGGATATTTACATTGCAGCGAGGTGAGTAAGTCATGAATTTCTCCCTGGGCGTCATTAGCATTAGCATCAGGGGCTATGTAAATAGCACGGATTGAATCACAGAATAGTCGCGGGGGAGGTAGTGAGGGCGACACCTTACTGTTATCAGCTCCACAGCAGCTGAGCAAAGCCTTTTGATCACAGCACAGTTCGTGCACCAATCTTTGTGCACGTAAATACAAACACAGCCGCCTCGTGTTTTCCCCGTAGTCTCGGTGCACCGGTCCGTTCAGAAAAAGAGTCTATTATCCAGCTCATAAACAGAGTCCGGTGTATCCTCAGAGATCCACGTTTCCGTGAGGCAGAGCACAGAGCACCTTCTCATTTCCTCCGACGTGGTCACTCTCAAACGAAGTAGATCCATTTTGTTGTCCAGCGAGTGGACGTTGGACAGAAAAAGAGCCGGCATCGGGGGTCTCCCGGTTTTAGCGTCTGCTCGCAACGCCGTGACGTGATGAATATTCTGCGGCTGAGTTGACAGAAGTCCCCGCTGCTGTACCACGGTCAGAAAATCTTCATATTCCCAGACTACACAGCGGAGGTTCAGCGAAACGCCAGGCATTCAACATCGTGAGGAAAAAGCTGGTGGAGGCTCTTGCCAAGTGTTCCCTACGTTTTCCTACCAAGCTGCAAGTATCTTTAAATGACACTGTGAAAACATTCACTTCACCGTTGGATGCAGAAAAGTTTGTTAATTCACTGACTCATACCAAGTGACTTTATTAAGCATTCTATGCTAATGTTAGTCTGCAAGTTCAGTTAAGTTTTGGTGCATATTAACATATATTGTATTTAGTGTTTTTTTTTTTTTTTTTAGGTAAACATGGCTCGCTGGGTTTAGGTTATTTACTTAGGGTTTCCTCTTTGTTATCCGGCAGCCTCCACTTTGGATAGAGGGATATGCCGCTTAGTTCTAGTTGCGACAGGGGTGAGTTCCGTTTTTGTGTTGTTGTTGTTGTGTTTTCTGTGTTCTGTTATGTTTACTTTGTCAGCTGCTGTTTTTATGTGATGATAAATGCAGTATAATAATCCTAAGCCGGGAATGAGTCCTATTAATTTTGTCTCCTGGAACTGTAGAAGCCTTGGTAAAGCCCTTAAAAGAGCAAAGGTGTTTTCAAATTTAAAATCACTTTCATCTGATATTGTCTTTCTTCAGGAGACTCATATTCAGCCAACTGAGCAGAGACGTTTGAGGTCTTCATGGGTATCACAGGTTTACCAGTCAATTTTTTCTTCCAAGGCTAGAGGGGTTGCAGTCCTTATCCGTAAGTCCATTCCATTTATCTTTAACTCCATGTCTGCAGATCCAGGGGGAGATATGTGCTTGTCGCTCAATTCCATCCCTGTTGCTCTTTTAAATATTTATGCCCCGAACTATGACTGCCCCGATTTTTTCTGTAAAATATTTGACATTGCTGCACAATGCAATAATAGGGACATGATTATAGGAGGCAACTTCAATTGTTATCTCGATCCATTGCTAGATAGGTCCTCCAATAAAGTTGCTCCCTCTTTGAAATCAGTGCCGGTTTTAAACAATCTCATTAAAGGTTCAGTCTGCAGTTTCTGTAGAACATCAGCACTTAGAAAAAAATTCAACAAGCAAAGCATTCTGATCCCTCCCCCTCAGAGCCATATATGGCTCTGCCCCCTTGTGGTCTGTTGAAATTTGAATTCAAGCTCTGTTTTTATTGGCTGATTCAAATTCAAGCTCGGTTTTTATTGGCTGGTTACAAACTTTGTTTTTATTGGCTGGAAAATGGTGGGTCACTTTTTCTTTTTAGAAATGCTTATTTACCACCTGGAGAAGCAAGGGGACAATATTTTTTTTAAGTTTTTTTCAGAGATTACCTCTCTAACATCAATCTAGTGACAGAGTGAAGAAATATGTTAAAAATATATTGTTAGAAAAGTTACATATAGCAGCTTTAAGTCATTAGATTTAGTTGATATCTGGAGGCTCCAGAATCCTCTTGATCGTAAATACTTTTTTTTCACCTTCCCATGGTAGCTTTACTAGAATTGACCACTTTCTAATTGAATCTAAATTAATTTTACGTACAGTCAGCTCAAGTTATCACAGCATCTTAATCTCAGATCACGTCCCTCTCTTAATACAGATCCACTTTAATCTTTATGCTTTGCCGTTTAGTTCGAAATATATACCCCCCCCATCAATTCTGATCAATCATTTCAGGACTATGTTTCAGCCAAAATCTCAGATTTTCTTCATTTTAATGACAACGAAGAAGTATCTGACTCAGTTTTGTGGGAGTCATTTAAAGTAGTATTAAGGGGTAACATTATTTCTTATCAGTCTTCAATCAAAAAGGCCAGATCACAGCATCTTGCAGATATTCAGGCCAAATTGGCTGTTTTGGAGGACAGCTATCAGAATTCAAATGATGATAATATACTCAGTGCTATCCTGAAGATAAAATCTGAATACAATCACATGTTTGGGGAACAAGTTGGTAATTACATTCGTAAACTTAAGCAAAAACATTTTGAACTAGGAGACAAACCTGGTAGATTGCTCTCCAGACAAATAAAAGGCACAGTGGCAGAAAGAGCTATTCATAAAATCTCTTCCCCCTCTGGCCAAATAATAACTGACCCTAAACTCATAAATGACACCTTTTTCAATTATTACAGTAATTTATACACTTCAAAGACTAGTGCTTCCAGTTCTGATGCTGATGACTTTCTAAACTCTTTAAATGTACCTGTTCTGGATGAATCCGCTAGGGTAGACTTGGACTCTAATTTTACAATTGAAGAAATCAAATCTGCAATACGTTCATTATCCTCTGGTAAGGCTTGTGGTCTGGATGGTTTCGGAATAGAATTCTATAAAAGTAATTTGGATCTGGTTAACCATCTTCCTCTGCGTATGGTGAACTCTTCAGTGAGGGAGGGAGTATTTCCTCAGAGTTTGTATGATGCTAATATCTGTCTTCTCCTGAAGAAAGGCAGGGATTGCTCTAATGTTGTCTCATACCGTCCTTTAAGCTTACTAAACAGCAATCAAAAATAGTTGCTAAAGTATTAGCTACTCGCTTAAATAATCACATAGCTCGCCTGATCCATCCTGACCAGACTGGCTTCATCCCTAACAGGTACTCTTTTTCAAACACTTTTCAACTCCTGAATGTTATGTACGGTACCAGACCAACCTTCCTGCCTCTGCAGTTATTTCATTAGATGCTCAGTAGGCATTCGATCAAATTGAGTGGGACTATTTGTTTTTGGTTTTCCGAAAATTTGGCTTTGTTAATAAATTTATGACATTACTAAAAATACTCTACGCTCACCCCAAATCCTCAGTTCTGACTAATCACGACAGATCTGCTTCTTTTTCATTACACCGCGGAACCAGACAGGGATGTTGTCTTTCACTGTTGCTATTTGCACTGGCCATGGAACCCCTTGCCATTTCCATCAGGACCCATCCACTGATCACTGGCATTTCGGACTATGCTACAGATGATCCCATTGGCCTGTATGCGGACGATATTACAGTATCTTGACTCTTTCAGATGTCACAGTCTCTCTTTCTCCGCTACTTACTCTTATAATTTTTTTTGGCAAGTTTTCTGGTTTTTCTATTAATTGGGATAAAAGTATTTTTATGCCTCTTTCAGATGGGCTTGACAATGCTTTTCTTAATAATCTGCCATTGCCGTGGGCGGGACTGGCAGTGCGCTCCCCCTGGGGTTGCTTGGGCTCGAGTGTCCTGTCCTGTCGGCGGGACGCGGGGTGGGCCGGATCTTGGATGTCTGCTACTCTCCACCCCAGAATGAATGGGCCTACCTCCTGGGTTTGGATGTGGGCTGCCCCATGTAGGGAGCAGGCACATGTCTTGGACCTGGGGGGTATAGAGTGTGCTTCGGGATTATGATTGGAGCGTGTCGTTATTGTTTGTCTTTCTATGACTGAGGGTGAGGATGAGGGTGGGTCTGAATGAGTGTGTCTGTGTATGAATGTTTAAGTGTCAGGCTGGGACTTGGACTGCCCCCTCTCTGATACTTCTGAGGCTACCTAGTGTCGCGCTCCTGCCACGTGGCCCCCTGGTGGGTGTTCCTCTGCCTGCGGGCGTGCTTGGGACCCTCACTATCTGGGGCTGGGCGCTTGGGCGTTGGTCGGCTCGGCCTGGTGGCTGCCTGGTGGGGCTCGGGTCCTCTGGTCCTGTCGGGTCTGGGCCTGAGGGGTGGGCGTCCCCGGTGCCCGAGCATCGGTGTCCGGCCCTGGGGCTACATCGGTGCAGCGGGCTCTGGCGGGGGCCTGTGTATTTGTCGCTGTTGACCCCGGGGGGTCATTGTGTGTGGTCCCTGGTGGGGTTCGTCCGGTTCTTCCCCTTGGTCGGATCTGGGGAGTGGACGAGTGGCTCGTCCTGTTCGGGTGGTCCTGGGGACTCTGGGCTCGGGGTCCTTCCTGGGGTCTTGGGCTTTGATCGCCCTTTCGTCTGTCTCGGGCTTTGGGGGGACAGATCTCTGATGCTTCACAATCGCTACTAAATGTTCTATTGGAGGAACCTTATTCACTTATGCATGCTCACAACCACACACAAATGGATGCAGGGATGTATATGTAGATATATGTAGATGGGTATATAAATGAATATAAATATATATGTATGTATACTGTATATATATTTGTAGGTATGGGTATGTTTATATATAGAAATCTAATGCAAGGTCATGAATTCCCCTCTGCTGTCAGACTCTTGAACACTCATAACCATGCTACCTCATAACTTGCCTTGGTCGCTGTATTTTGTATTTGTTCTTTGTATTTTGATTGGGAATCACTGTATCACTGTATTTTGATTGCACCACTCTAATTGCGCTGTTTCTTAGTAGTTTTTGTTCACTGAATATTGTATTGATTGTATTGATGTTTTATGGTTTATGTTTTTTGTGTCTTATGTTTTTATATTTTATGCACCGTTATGCCAAAGCAAATTCCTAGTCTGTGAATCCTGTTCATTGACAATGGCGATAATAAACTGAATCTGAATCTGAATCTGAATCTGAATCTGAATATTATCAGTCTTTATGCTTATATGTTTCGTTGCTGTGTTCTGTCATGTGCTTTGCAGGATTGTGGACGGAGGTTTGGTGTGTTTGCCTTGTGCTCTTTTTGTGGATAATTGTTGTTTTGTTGTCTCACTTTCTCTTTTCTTTCTTTCTCTCTATTAAAAAATAAATAAATAAATAAATAAATAAATACAAAATAAAAAATAAAAAAAATACATATTGGAGTGAGAGGATGGCTATAAGGTGTGAAGGGAGGCCATCTATAAATGGAAAAAAATAATAATAATAATAATCTGCCATTCAAAGATTCCACTAGTCACTTTGAGTATTTGGGTATAGATATCACAAGGGACCCAAAAATCCTTTTTAAACATAACTTTCTGGATTTAATCAACAAACTTAAATCTATGGTCAACGGGTGGAATCTCCTCCCTCTTTCCTTGATTGGTCGCGTTAATGTTGTCAAGATGGTGGTCCTCCCGAAATGGACCTATCTTTTTCAAAATATACCCATTTATCTTACTGCTTCTTTTTTTAAGATGATAGATTCCATTATAATTCCTTTTGTCTGGGCTGGTAAACATCCTTGAATCTCAAAGTCTCACCTACAGAAACCTACTGCTGAGGGTGGCATAGGCTTTCCGGTTTTTCGACATTACTACTGGGCTTGTAATATCAGAACCTGGTTTTTTTGGAGTCATGTCCCTCCGAGGGGTGAAGAGGTTGACTCGTTATTGCCCACTTGAAGGAAAACATTGTGTCCTTAGCACTTACTACTTCCTCTCTTGCTGCTGTATTGTTTTCCAATCTTTCGTTGCCTTTTCAGTTGCTGAAGGATAATTTTATGCTAAAAAATTCATTTAGGATTTTGAAGCAGATAAAGACTATCCTGAATCTCACTGGTTTCTCCATCTACGCTCCTATTTTTCAGAACTCAGCATTTAAACCAGGCAATATGGATGTGGTTTTTAAGAACTGGTTTGATAAGGGCATAGTTGTTGTTAAGGATTTATACATCAATAATCACTTTGCTTCCTTCACGCAATGCCAATCAAAATTTGGTCTTCCTTCTAGCCACTTTTTCAGGTACTTACAAGTATGTAATTTTGTCAGACAGCATTTCCCACACTTCGAAACCATACCGGTGCAACATAGTTTATATGAGCTTATAACAAAGCCCCCTACCTCCAAAAAAATCATTTCTCAGTTTGTTAATCTTTTCAGTTCATCCCCATCTACTAATCATTTAAAAGAGGCCTGGGCTTCCGATACTCTAGGTGAGATCTCAGATGAGCTAGGTCTGTCAAGAATCAAAACCTGTTCCATTAATTCCAGATTGCAACTTATTCAATTCAAAGTTATCCATCGGCTGCATTTTTCTAAATCCAAACTTAATAAGCTATTTCCCTGTGTCTCACCATCATGTGACAAATGTAAATCAGATGATGGGACTTTGGGTCATTTGTTTTGCTCCTGTCCTAAGCTTATGGACTTTTGGTACAAGATATTTAAATTTTATAGTAACGCTTAAATGGCAAGCCTCTATTACCGGATAAACTTTTGATAATTTTGGGTTGCTCTAAAATATCTCTTACTTTTCCCATGTCTCTGCAACAGGCTATAATGTTTGGTTTAGTGGTTGCAAAACGGGTTATTCTGCGGGAATGGAAGTTCTCTACCCCTCTTTGTTATAAGAAGTGGCTTAATGATATGGTGTCCTGTATCTATCTTGAAGAAATTCGATACTCTTTGTCAGGCAACCATCATAAGATCGTTGAAGTGTGGGGTCCTTTCAATAGATATATACAAAATAAATGGGTTAAAATGACTGTCGTACTCATCCAGATTTGTATTTTTTTCTTCTTTATTATTATTGCTATTAATGTCATATTTTGAATCCAAAAACCTGATTTGTGACACTATGATGTTTGCAGATGACATTGTGATCTGTGGTGAGAACAGGAAACAGGTGAAAGATAACTTGGAGGGATGGAGGGATGCACTTGAAAGAAGAGGAATGAAAGTCATCTGTAGTAAGAGTACGAGTGTGGATGAGAGGGAGGCTGGTGGAACAGTGAGGCTACAGTGAAACGTGGCTGCAGAGGAGAAATGCTGCGGCTAAGGAAGCTAAGAGACAAGCTCCCCATGCCGACAATGGTGCTAATCAACGCACAATCTCTGAGAGCAAAAGACAGATGAGCTGGCTGCCAAACCCGCTTTCTCCACGAGTACTGGAATGCCTGTGTTTTAGAGATCACTGAAACTCGGTTGGACAACAACATCGGATCCAAGGAAGTGGAGCCTGCCGGCTTCTCAGCGTTCAGGACATATAAATCCTGAAGTCAGGCTTGTGGGGGCGGAGTTTGTCTGCTGATCAGAGCCGATGGTGCCGGGCAATTGTGGTGAGAGAACACAAGTGCACCTCCGACATTGAGCTGCTATGTGTCTCTGTCTGGCATTTCTACCTGCCGAGATAGTTCCCACAAATATGTGACTGGCCACAGCAAAACCAGGAACAAGTCTCCCCTGGGTCATTTTGAGTTATTTACAGAATCTGAAAGTGTGGGTTCTAAGCTATCCAATGATGCCAAACACATGGCACTCAAAAAAAAAAAAAAAATGAAGAAGATACAGCCATTTCAATGTTGGCAATCTGCAATTAGGGAGAAAACAGGCCTCAAAGTTTTAGAATAAATTCCCCATTCCTGAAATGTTACCTGGGGGTGTTATTGCTGTTCATTTACATTAACTTGCCTTAACCCCAACCCCCAGCACTGACTGTCAACACAGACTCTGCCTAGGAAGGCTTTCAAATCTGCATATTATTGTCTGAAACCAATAACAAGCAGTGGGAAAAGCTTAGAAACCAGCCAAACAAAGACTGCATATTAATCAGCGGGTGGTTTCCATACCCCCGATATGCAAATCTCGGCCGGTTCATTTTTACTCTGAAAACAAGCTGAATTCTAACACAAAGTTTATCAGTTTAAACACTTCTAAAGTGTTTTTTAAAGCATGGGGTGGTTTCTTCACAACTTCAACTAGTATATTTTGCAAAAAAAAAAAAACGATTTTCACTATTTTCTCAGAACTTAAAGCTTTTATTGATTTTTTTCATTTTTTTTCCATTTTTTTCCCATTTATAGATGGCCTCCCTTCTCACCTTATAGCCATCCTCTCACTCCAATATGTATTTTTTAATAGAGAGAAAGAAAGAAAAGAGAAAGTAAGATAACAAAACAACAATTATCCACAAAAAGTGCACAAGGCAAACACACCTAACCTTCATCCGCAATCCTGCAAAGCACATGACAGAACACAGCAACGAAACATACATGCTTAAAGACTAATAATCTTCATGACCTTGCAGTAGATTTCTATAAATATACATACCCATACCTACAAATATATATACAGTATACATACATATACATTTATATTCATTCATATACCCATCTACATATCTGCATATATCTACATATACATCCCTGCATCCATTTGTGTGTGGTTGTGAGCATGCATAAGTGAATAAGGTTCCTCCAATAGAACATTTAGTAGCGACTGTGAAGCATCAGAGATCCGTCCCCCCAAAGCCCGAGGCAGATGAAGGGGCGATCAAAGCCCAAGACGCCAGGAAGGACCCCGAGCCCAGAGTCCCCAGGGCTACCCGAACAGGACGAGCCACTCGCCCACTCTCCAGATCCGACCAAGGGGAAGAACCGGACGAATCCCACCAGCGACCACATACAATGACCCCCCACGGTCAATGTGACAAATTCATTGGCCCCCGCCGGAGCCCGTTGCACCGACGTAGCCCCAGGGCCGGTCACCGAGGCCCGGGCACCGGGGACGCCCATCCCTCAGGCCAAGACCCGAAAGGACCAGAGGGCACGAGCCCCACCAAGTAGCCACCATGCCGAGCCGACAAACGCCCAAGTGCCCAACCCCAGATAGTGAGGGCCTCAAGCATGCCCGCAGGCCAAGGAACACCCACCAGGGGGCCACGTGGCAGTAGCGCGACACTAGTAGCCTCAGAAGTATCAGAGAGGGGGCAGTCTAAGTCCCAGCCTGACACTTAAACATTCATATACAGACACACTCACTCAGACCCACCCTCATCCTCACCCTCACTCACAGAAAGACATACAATAACGACACGTTCCATTCATAATCCCGATGCACACTCTATACCCCCTAGGTCCAAGACATGTACCTGCTCCCTACATGGGGCAGCCCACATCCAAACCCAGGAGGTAGGCCCATTCATTCTGGGGTGGAGAGTAGCAGACATCCAAGATTTGGCCCAACCCGCGCCCTGCCGACAGGACAGGACACCCGAGTCCAAGCAGCCCCAGAGGGAGCGCACTGCCAGTCCCGCCCACGGCGAACCCCCAGGCCCCGAACCCCCCACATCCCAAGACAACCCCTGACGGCCCACCCCCAGAATGTCCGCCAGGCAACCAGGGGGGTAAGAGAAAAATAAATAAATATGATAATAATAATAAATGATCTGGCATTTTCTTTTGTTTTGTTTATTGCCAAAAGGCAGTGATCGCTTCCTCCTCCGTTGACTCCATGACTGAAATGATGAGGAATGAATGAATTTGTCATGAGTGAATTAAACTCAAGTCCAACGTAGCTGCGGGAGGTTCTGCAGATTTCCTGGTGTGCTGGTCTGATTTATAGGCTGCAGGACCAGCACTCTGTTTTTTTTTAACTTTTAATTAACATATAAACATAGAACAAAGCTGCGGCAGAAGCTGCTCGCTCTCGCCTTTTTTTCCCACCCGACCCATCAATCAATTCAGTAGGCGTGTCAGCAAATGACCAATTAGTGACCTCAATTTGTCCCGAGCTGCAATGCAGCTGCTCAAATGACGTCAAGAATTTGGTGCGAAAATGCTGGAGCCTTACGCTGAGCTATGGGGGTGAACTTTCTTCGTATAGTGCACGTGTACGGACACGTGTCCGGCCATACGCAGAGCTATACTGGAGCCTTAACATTCCACACAAAGGTAAAGGGCCATCAAATCAATATTTGCCTGAAATTAGAGGAGCAGAGTTGGCAAGTCAGCTTAATAATGTATTCTGCAGGTTTGAAGAAAGCTGCAAGCACACCGGTCATTTGAGGAGTGACCAGGATATTCAATGCCTCCACTTACCATAAAAGTGTCAGAGGTTGACCATGTTTAAAACCTGTGACCCTAGAAAAAGTGCTGGACCTGACAATATATCTGGCAAGGTTATTAAAAATTGTGCCTCACAACTAGCACTAGTTTTTACAAATATTTTCAACTATTCTTTGAGCCACCAGTGCCAGTGCCTAAAATTCCCAGATTATCAGAGTTAAATAATTTCTGTCCCATTGCACTCACATTTCTGGTGATAAAAAGCTTTGAGTGTATAAGTACAAAAGTCCTTCTCTCTCAAACAGCATCTTCTAGACCCCCCCCCCCCACACACACACACACACACTATAGTTTGCATATTAGCCCTCCAGAGGGGTGGAATATACTGTTCTGACCATGCTGCACTTGCTCTATTCCCACCTTGAAAGATCAAAAGTCCATGTAAAAATTTTATTTGTGGATTTTTCATCAGCTTTTAATACCATTCAACCAAAGATTTTAACAGAGATCTTAACAAGAGTTTTTAATCTCACTAAACTTGGCTTTGTGGATTACAGACTTTTTAACAGGTAGGTTCTAGCAAAGGGGTGTCAAAAAAATAGAGGGCCAAAAAAACAAATTTGCTACAAGCCAAGGGCCGGACTGGTTCATTGTTTATTATAAGGGGGTGATATAAGAATTTTTTTCTTCTTTCTGCACTTATTTCATTCAATGTTTTCTTTTTAATGAATTTGTTTTATTTCGTCTCTTTTAAATGAACGAATAAATGAATTGAATAAAATATTAAATAGCTTTACATCTGCTAAGTTCTTGGCATAAATCAACACAGACTTGTTCCAGCTTTTAGTATTTTACATTGATTTATAATGCAGCTGTTTATGTTTCATTTTGTTTTTAATACAGTTTTCTCATGATTTTTAATTAATATTGTCACAGTCGGCGTGTTGTTTGCTGAAGAACCCAGCTGTGCAGACAGGCAGACACTCGGAGGCACAAGTAGTAAAAATAAACAAACACTTTAATAATTTCAAAATAAACAGACTGAACGTGGCAGTACTCACGAAACCATAACAAGGCGTAGAAAACCAAGACTCTAGGACAAGACACCAAGGAATACGGACGAATGACCCGACAATGAAACACATACAAACACAAACTGATATACACAACATAATTAGCTCAAATCGTAAACACCTGTGACGCAGACCTGGGAGACACAGGGTGTAAGGATGGAAACAGACCAACAGAGGGAGCCATCCTTACAGTACCACCCCCTTCAAAAGACGCCCCCAGGCGTCCTCAAAGAACACCCCCCAAAAACTAGGGCGGGCGGGGGGCGGAACCGTAGGGATGGTGGGCACGAGAAAACATAAGGACAGGGGACAAAATACAAGGACAAGAAAACAAAAACCGACAGGAACAGGACCTGGGATAAATACCAAATACAAAGGCTAAATACAAGACTAAAAACTAAACACAAGGACCAGACCAAAAACTGCGAAAGCTAGATGCAAAAAACTAAACTGAAGAAACACTCCGGAAGCTAAACACAGACTAGAACTAGAAACTCAAACGTTCAAACATAGCGGCTAGGACGTCTGCACCAGACAAAAAGAACGTCATGCGGGCGACCGAGAGGCTGACCGTTGTGTAGAACCACGTCCGACCGGCGACCGGGAGGCCGTCCATCACGCAAAACATAAGCACCAGTCAAGAACCCGTCAGGCGGACGACCGGGAGGCCGTCCATCGTGCAGTCACGTCCGACGGGCGGCTAGGAGACGGTCCATCATGCAAAGTCACGTCCGACGGGTGGCCGGGAGGCCGTCCAGCATCGACAGGAACCAAGACGTCGTTGGCAGATCTTCGTCGGCAAGAATGTCGTCGTCATCAGGAACCTCATCATCATCAGGAACCTCATCGTCATCAGGAACCTCATCGTCATCAGGAACCTCGTCGTCATCAGGAACTTCGTCGTCATCAGGAACCTCGTCATCATCAGGAATCTCATCGTCATCAGGAACCTTGTCGTCATCAGGAACCTCGTCATCAGGAACCTCGTCATCAGGAACCTTGTCATCAGGAACCTCGTCATCAGGAACTTTGTCATCAGGAACTTTGTCATCAGGAACTTCGTCATCAGGAACTTCGTCATAAGGAACTTCGTCATCAGGAACTTCGTCATCAGGAACTTTGTCTTCAGGAACTTCGTCATCAGGAACTTCGTCATCAGGA
Source organism: Garcialebias charrua (assembly GCA_038048925.1). Taxonomy (NCBI): domain Eukaryota; kingdom Metazoa; phylum Chordata; class Actinopteri; order Cyprinodontiformes; family Rivulidae; genus Garcialebias; species Garcialebias charrua. The sequence continues at coordinate 22,755 of JBBPBX010008493.1, read as the reverse complement.
ACTTCGTTGGCTGGAACTTCGTTGGCAGGAACAGGAACATCGACGGTAGGAACTCTGTCGGCAGGAATAAGAACGTAGTCGTCAGGAATGTAGTCGTCAGGAACATCAAACAGTGAGACCTCTGGCTTCATCATCATCGAGACCTCTGGCTTCATCATCATCATCATTGAGACCTCTGGCTTCATCATAATCGAGACCTCTGGCTTCATCATAATCAAGACCTTTGGATGCGAGACCTTTGGATGCGAGACCTCTGGATGCGAGACCTCTGGTGGTGAGACGTTGTCTGGTGAGATGTTGTCTGGCGATGAGACGTCGTCTGGGGGTGAGACGTCGTCTGGGGGTGAGACGTCGTCTGATGGTGAGACGTCGTCTGGCGGTGAGACGTCGTCTGGCGGTGAGACGTCGTCTGGCGGCGAGACGTCGTCTGGCGGTGAGACGTCGTCTGATGGTGAGACGTCGTCTGGTGGTGAGACGTCGTCTGGTGGTGAGACGTCGTCTGGCGGTGAGATGTCGTCTGGCGGGAGACGTTGTCTGGCAGTGAGACGTTGTCTGGCAGTGAGACGTCGTCTGGCGGTGAGACGTCGTCTGCGTGGGGACCCTATGTTGCTACAGAGATGATGGCCGCGCCCTCTGTGGTACCCGTAGTCGTGGTACCCTCTGTAGAACATTTAGCGTCAGCACCCTCTGTAGCACTCGTAGCATCAGCACACTCCTCTGTAGGTGCTGGGACATCAGCGCCCTCTATAGGTGCTGGGACAGCACCCTCTGTAGATGCTTAAGACTCAGTAGGTGCCGGAGGTACAGCACTCTCTGTGGATGTAGAGATCAAATGGTGTAGTCACACCGAACAGCGTTTTGGCAGCAGGAGCGTCCAGTTTACATGTAAAGTCAATGGTGGACGCGCTTCCAGCCACGTCTTGGCGTCTGGCGTCAGGTCGCGTGCGTGTTGAGCGTGCTGGGAAGCGTTTTTCCGTGCACGTGAACCGGCTTCAGCCTCCAAACCGCGCATTCAACATGCTGAAGATTTCGCGGTTCAAACTTTCAAACGCCGCTCAACTCTACCTGATTGGTTGGTGTGTCAACCAATCAGGGAGAGTCGGGTGGAGAAGAGAGGGGGAGAAGAGAGGAGGAGAAGAGACGGGGAGAGTCCCTATGTGACGCGGAAACGAGGGTGCGCGCGCACTATGTGACGTATTGTTTGTTGGACACAGAAAAGACCCGCGAGGTCGTGTACTATGGAAGAGAAACTCATTGTAGCTGTGTGTTCGCGACAAGTCCTTCACGACCAGTCAAGTCTGCTACAGAGACGGAAATAAAAAGCTCCTCGCCTGGCGGAGTGCCCAGGACTCTGTGCGCAGGACTCTGTATACCGGTAAGCTCCTCCCACACACCCAGCAGCTGTTTCGTGTTCTGGCGTTCTGGTCCAAGTAGGTCTGGACACCAAGTGCGTCCACTTGCGTGCATGAGGAGCTTTTTGGAGGTTGAAAAGCTGCTCGGTGTAACTACACCATTAGACTCTGCAACAAATATCATGGACTCATTTTTCAAAATCTTAACTAAAGTCACTATTTGAGTGAGGCCTGGGTTTGGGATTAAAGTGGTACTGGTTATAATTAAGTCCTCTATAATGGAATATGTCCTGAATTTATAATGAGGGTCAGGGTTATTAGAAGCACCTTCTACCAATCTTCCAATCTATTGAAGAGTGAGAGTGGACTTATGTTTCAGTTCAACAGTGACCCCTGTGGTCAATGAGTGATCTGTCCACTCTTCATTAGAACGGGAGCTCACACACCTCTCCTTCTGTAAAAGTCTCACTTGAGGACGCTTCCTTGGTTCCTCAGCTGCATGTCGTGCAAGATCCTCCTCTGTGGATCCTGCTGGTGGGTGGGGGATCACATACCCCCCTCTACGAACGTCTTTCCTGAGACGTCACAGAGCAGGGCTCAAAAACACGGGCTCAGGTACCCCTCCCCCTTTGAAAATCTCCCCGGCTCTGACAAGCCGTTTTCGCATTGGCCAGCCCTCCCCGGCTCTCCCAGCTTCTAACCCGGGTTCGGCGTATTCGCATTTACCTTTTCCGCCCGGGATCCACCCTTGTTCTGGAACCATGTCCACCGTGGTTCTATCGGGCCATCCCTGACGGACCCAGTTTCACGTCATGTACTGCTCACATTTGATTCGTTGTTTGCAGCTGGGGCTCAAACAACCTCAGCGCGAGGGTTGAATTTCATTCAAATTTAACTACAGAAACCCCTAAAACAATTGTTAGCTGAATTAGTTTTTCTGAGTTAATTTTTTGTTAATAACTGATCACAAATCAGCTTATGTTACAACGTAAATAACAATGAAGCGCGGCCCCATTTCCACCTTTCAGCGCGACTTGAATGTCTACAATAACTAAAACAATAAATAATATTGTCTAACTGTTGCACGCAGCCAGGGTTTTAAAATATAACTAATAATCTCTAACTTCTACGTGCAGCTAAAATGTTAAGAGGAGTGATTCCTATATGAGTAAGGTGGACACCTGAAAATCCAGTCCGCCCCAATAGCTCAAAGAGTTAGTGCACTTCTGTTTTGACTGGGAGAAGCGGGTTTGCTTCCCGCCTGGGACAAAGTTATTTTACTTTTTTCTTTTTAATTCACATTTTCTTTTAAATAAAAAGGAGTCTGTTTGGTTAACAAACTCCTTTTTATTTACTCCAATAAAAAAATAAAATAAAATAAAATAACTGTGTCCCAGGCGGGAAGCGGTCAAAACAGCAGTGCACTAACTCTTTGAGCTATTGGGGCAGACTGGATTTTCAGGTGTTCACCTTACCCATATAGGAATCACTTCTCTTAACATTTTAGCTGCACGTAGAAGTTAGAGATTATTAGTTATATTTTAAAACCCTGGCTGCGCGCAACAGTTAGACAATATTAGTTATTGTTTAATGACATTCAAGTCGCGCTGAAAGGCGGAAATGGGTGCGCGCTTCGTTGTTATTTACGTTGTAACATAAGCTGATTTGTGATCAGTTATTAACAAAAATTAAACTCAGAAACACTAATATATATATATCCAGCTAACAATTTTTTTTAGCGGAGTCTCCTCTCTTAAAACACGAACACTCCACCCACGTGAAGAGAGCACCCCACCCACTTCCAGAGAACTGCCCACCCACTTCAAGGCGGCTCTGCGGCAAATGCGTAATGAACGCGGGTGGCCCAGAGCCACCCAGGGGCGGCCCGGACCATTGAGGGCTGGCCAATGCGAAAACGGCTACAGTGTGGGAAGAGGAGCTCTAGGAGGGACGGGCTGAAACCCAGAAATCTTTATCTTTTTCGGTTGCCGCTTTCTCCGATGGCGACGTGGTTCAGGAGCTGGATCGGGCCAGAACTCTTCTGGTTCTGAGTCATCATCAGAAACGTACCACAATGAAATGGCATGCAAAGGAGTGGAGGAAAACGGTTCAGAGCGACTGTCTCTGCGTTTCCTCCGCGTTCGCTCCGCTATCAAAAGTGGAGATGGGAGCACTTCCAGTCTGGGTCTGTGGAGGCTCCAAACGGGTTCTGTTTGAAACCTGCTAACTCGAATGATAGCAGCTTCCCTCTGAGCTGACGCCGTCATATTCTGCCTCTGAGTGGATCCGATCATCTGTCTGCTGGGCTCATTCATGGTCGGGTCATATCTGTCACGGTCGGTATGTTGTTTGCTGAAGAACCCAGTTGTGCAGACAGGCAGACACTCGGAGGCACGAGTAGTAAAAATAAACAAACACTTTAATAATTACAAAATAAACAGACTGAACATGGCAATACTCACGAAACCATAACAAGGCGTAGAAAACCATGACTCCAGGACAAGACACCAGGGAATACGTACAAATGACCTGACAATGAAACACACACGAACGCAAACTGATATACACAACATAATTAGCTAAAATCATAAACACCTGAGATGCAGACCTTGGAGACACAGGGTGTAAGGAGGGAAACAGACCAACAGAGGGAGCCATCCTTACAAATGTGCTTTTTTATGATTGTTTACTGTTGGCTGCAAGTATCAAGCTGTGAAATCCTTCATTTTCTACAGCTGATAGCTGTTGGTCATTATTTATGATGCAGTTTAGCAACTTCTCGGTGAACATTTGAGCTCTGGGGCTTCAGCGGCACTCTCGCTGAACAGAAACAGGGAGACCGACTGCGGCCAGCTACGTCCACTCCGACCCGCTGTCTGACAGGCGGAGAGCGGCTGACCAAAATCAGAGCGCCCGCCCCGGATTGAACAATAAAAACTTATCGCTGAAGCCACGGAGCTCAAAGGTTTACCGGGAAGTTGCTTAACTTTAGCTCTGTGGCAGCGGTGTGATTTTATTGTTAGATCCGGGGCGGGCGCTCTGATTTCGGTCAGCCGCTCTCCACCTGTCCATCCTACGAGATGGTCAGACAGCAGGTCGGACTGGCCGCAGCTGGCCACGGTCGGTCTCCCTGTTTCGGTTCAGCGAGAGTGACGTCCCGCTGCAGTCCCGGAGCTCGAATGTCCAACGTAAAACTAACTTGACCACGGTTTAATGTGGCGCTATGGCTCTGCAGACATTGCACATTACTGTCTTGCTGTGTTTAGTGTAAAATACTTCCACACAGCGGACATGTTACAATGAAAAGTTGGCTAGCTGTTAGCTAAAGTGCTACTCACTCAGTCCGCACGCTGTAGCTGGCTGCAAACTATGAAATGGATTTCCTGAATGTGACGTGAGGTGGGTCTTTTCACACTGGGTTCATGAAACACGACTCCGGATCGGCCCCACCCCTACTACCATTGCATTGTGGGGAATGTAGTTTTGGTGTGTGCAAAACACCAGCGGGTGCCTGTGGCCTGCGGGCCGTTTCTAATAGTAATTAAATATCATCCAGGGGGCCATAAATAATTAATCTGCGGGCCGGGACTTTGACATATGTGGTCTAGCAGAATAGGTTCAACACTCTCTTACAAAATAACTACCAGCACTGGCTCTCTTCAAGGCTGTGTTTTGTCTTCACTATTAATTATTCTGTACACAAACTCCTGCAGAAGTATTTCCCAAATAGACATTTAATTAAATATGCTGATGACACTGCCCTGGTAAGCCTTTTAAACATGGCCCAGTTCTGGACTTCTTCATTAATTGGTGCAAAAAATCTAAATAAGTTCTGAACAAACACACACACACACAAAAACACACACATACACACACACACACACGCACGCACGCACACACACACACACACGCACACACACACAAACGCCCCCCCTCCCCTCCACATACACACACACACACACACTGTAAATAAATCACTTTAATTCATTAAGAATTTGAGCCTGTTGCCTCAGTCCATATTCTCTGGGTATTTTTTTATTATGATTTTGGTCCCACCCACGGTTAAAGCTGCAGTCTGCAGTTTCTGTAGTGCAGTCTAAGTTTTCTAAAAATATGTTTTTAACATATTTCTTCCCTCTGTCACTATCTCCTGACAGACTGATGTTAGACAAAGTAATCTCTGAAAAAAAACTATAGTCCCCTTGCTTCTCCAGGTGGTTAAAAAAGCATTTCTAAAAAGCCACAGTGACCCACCGTTAACCAGCCAATAAAAACAGAGCTTCTCACTTCTCACGCTCCTGACCCACGCCCCCGCCTGTCCCAGCCCCCGCGGCCACGCAGGTTCTCGTTCAAAGGATTGCAAAGCGATGCAAAACTGTTTTGTATGTGACACAAATGTATTAAATTCCCCTTCTTCATCCCTGATCTGGACTTTTCTTTCGTTTTTTTGCCAAAAGTCAAGTGATCGCTTCCTCCTCCGCTGACTCCATGGCTAAAATGAGGAAATGGATGAATTTGTCATGAGCGAATTAAACTCGGGTTCAACGTGGCTGCGCGAGGCTCTGCAGATTTCCTGGTGTTCTGGTGTGCTGGACCAGCGCTCCATGCTTTTATTTTAATTTTTAGAACATTTTATTAACATATAATCACAGAACTTTGCAGCAGCTGCCACAGGACATGTAGTGGAGGCGGAGCATTCATAGGCTGCAGCGAGAGCAAGGGGGAGCAGAGCCATATATGGCTCTGAGTGGGGAGGGACCAGAATGTTTTCCCTGTTGAAAATTTTTCTAAGTCCTGCGTTCTACAAAAACTGCAGGGTGCAGCTTTAACTTTCCTGTCAGTTACTGATCCAGATCATGGAGCCAAGATGGTGTAGTGGTTAGGGCGTTTGACTTGGGACCCGAAGGACGCGGGTTCGCGTCCCGGCCACTACACACCTTGTGGTGTCTATGAGTGCACACCTAATTCTCCAGCTCCCCGAGCGCCCTCTGGCTGTTCACTGCACCACCTGGGGTGGTTGGGTTAAATGCAGAGACGAATTTCGTCTGTGTATGGGAAACATACACAGATGACAGACAAACACATTATTATTATTTATTATTATTATTCTGGACACTCACTGAGCCTTCTCTCCTGACAGTGAAGTCATAACTGCTGAACTCTCCTTCATTTTCTGCCTGGAGACATAAAGTTAAAATAATTGTAATCAGATCGGATGAAAATAATTTCAGGAATTTAAAACAATGTGTTGCTCTGTGAGAGCACCCTCTCACAGTGGATCAACCAGTTTGCTGCCGACTGTCCCCCTCTTACAATGCTGTTATTGCCAGTATTACTCAGCCCTCTGTGAATAGCAAACAACCATCAGGGTGCTAACGATCCATCTTTAGGCTGATGGTCCTCCTTGATCATGTGAGCAGCTGGTTTCAGGCTGTCATCAGCAAACTGGTTGATCCACTGTGAGAGGGTGCTATTTAAAAGACTGAGCTGAATACAGCAGCTCAGACTAAGGAAGTCTTTCGGACGAAAGACGAAATGTTTCTACTTTTTTGTTTTGTTTTGTTTTTTTGAATGACCAGAGGACCAGACTTAGCTTTTTTAGATTTTTCTACCTTATTGAGCATGCATCAGGGTGCTTCTCTGTCAGTTTCAGCCTTTTTACTTTCAGACAATGAAAAGAGTAATTGATGTTATTGAGAGCAGACTTGTTGGGAATTCAATCATATTAATCTTCATGCTTTCCTTGATGGCCAGTGTGTTCTGTCTGAGCAGCATTCATGCTGAGTTCAGGGAGCCTGTACTCACGTAATCACGAGTAGGCAATTTTCATCTGTATGCTTTGTTCTTCACTTTTTTCTTTTACACCTTTAACCATATTTCCCAATTTATGACATGGAAATGAAAAAAACTGTGAACTGACTTTTAGTTAGAACAAATTAAAACAAATACATCTATCTGTTTGTGTATGTTGTGAGCATGATAGCTTGAAAATAAGTGAGGCACTGACGTTCATTTTGGTGTGTGGCTACATCTTGGAGGTTGGACACTAAAGTTGATCCTGTGCTATTACCGTAGAGTAGCCTTTGGCATATTTCTGTAGATGTTGTCTTTGTGATGCCACTCGAGGCAGAGAGTCATTTTAATAATGTTAACCCCTCATCAGTGGATGTTGCAAGCACAGATTGCGAAAAAATGATGCGGTCATTTGGAGTAGGACTATAAAAAGATATTACATGCTGCTCTCTGCTGTGATGCCATTAGGGCTTGAACAATGAGATGCTTTGTGCTGAAGATAGCCATGAACAGACACACATACCCACACACGTTAGTCCACCCACTACACACTCAGACACACAAATGAACAATAATTGCTTGCGTATCGGTGCAGCTGATGATGATAGTCTGTCAGAAGGTGAGAAAAAAACAAACAAAAATAACTCAACAGGAAGTTGGAGCCTCCAAAAAATATGGTGTGTGTCTGTGTTTTTGCAAATCTACACAGACATACATGTATAATAGGAATGCTTTCAATGTAACCCAGAACAGAAATACAGTTCAGTTATTTCCAAAAACATCCATCCATCCATCCATCCATCCATTATCTTTACCCGCTTCTTCCATTTTGGGTCACGGGGGTGCCGATGTTCAGCAATCACTGTGCGAGGGGCAGGGTACACCCTGGACGGGTCTCCAGTCCATCATAGGGACACATAGAGACAAACGAGACAAACAAACATATGAAGCTGAAATGTAACAAGCAGAGTCCTCCCTTTCTTGTTCTGCATAATAAATATCTGAACACTATGCTTACTCTCACAGACCCATGAAAATTAATAAATCAAGGGCACATCAAGAAAATGTCCCATTTTACAGCCAGCTCAGGAGGACATACTATATTTGCCCATCTATAGAATGCACTATAGGTAATGCATGCTGAATTTAAGCTAAAACACAGTTTTATACATAAACAAGACACAGCTGTCTACGTGAGCAGATGTCTACATTACAGTATAACATCAGAGACTGTTCAGCTCCTGAAATAAATGTGCAGTGATTATTGTAGTACAGGGGCGGCCGTGGTGTAGTGGTAATGGCAGTCGTCCCCCGATCGGAAGGTTGGCGGTTCGAATCCCGGTTCCCCACACCATGTGTCGTTGTGTCCTTGGGCAAGACACTTAACCCCGAGTTGCTCCCAGTAGGACTGGAAAGCACCTTGCATGGTAGTCTGCTGCTATCAGTGTATGAATGTGGGTAGCATTCAATGTGTGTAGCACTTTGAGATTTTCACTAATGAAAAGTGCGTTATAAATTGAATTCATTATTATTATTATTATTATTACAGAAGTCAACCACCAGGTGTCATCTCATTGACTTCACCCGTAAATTTGCTTGACCCACAGGCAGATTGATCAGTGTCCATGGAAGCAGCTTCTCTCACTCATGGTTTAATCTACTGAATAACCTTCATCCTACAGAATTAACAGAAAACAACTACACTAAGAAGAACAGATTACCAGTAATCAGTAGAAACACCTACACATTACCATATAAAAAAATGACATACTGTATTGGTCAAAAAAGGCGTTCAATACAAGATCAACTGGACTTTATTTGTAACAGAAGACGTTTCGCTTCTGCTACAAATAAAGTCCAGTTGATCTTGTATTGAACGCCTTTTTTGATTTATCATGTCCTGGACGACTGAGAATCTTCACCAGCATACTGTATTGGTAAATTTTGCCCACAATTCCCTGCCGGTCATGTGACCGTCCGTGAACCACAGCAGCATACGTAACAGCTGTTATTTTTAAAATGTGCTTTATAAATAAATTTGACAACTTTCTGTTGCACAACACAAGAGTCATGACTCACGGGAAAAGGGGAACTCCCCCCTCCTGTTCTCTCTGCTCTGAGCTGTTAACTGATATTGACTGTACACAAAAAGATTGTTTAAACAGAAAAAAGGCTATGTACAGTACAGTACGGTAAACTTTTTGTTGTTTCTGAATAATGCCTTTATGCTGGTTAAAAAAAATCACATGGAATTTTCTGCTTTCCTGTTAAAGTGAAACTGCTTACCGGTAGTAAGCAGGCTGCTGACAGAGCTGTTTGTGTTCTGATGGACAGTCCTTTTTCATTTCATAAATCTAAAATTCCAAAATCGTCCACCTTTAAAATCTTAAATATTTTCTTTGGCAATTTTAGGAATTTTTTTGCTTTCAGTGCCAGTGTGTAGCATATAGTTGTGGCAGAGGTTGTCACAGGGTGCTGTGCAACATTCACCTACATAAAAAGTCAGTTAATAACGTTATTTATCTGAAGAGCCAGCACATTTTTAAACAGTCTGATTTAACAGATGCTTAACTGTCAAGCACATATGAGGGTGTGTTTTTGTGACCCAACTCGTCGTGATGGTCCTTTATTAGTCATTCAGGTCATTTCTGGTCACGTGGCCAGAGTGGGGTTATTAGTAAAATTGGAACTATGTGTGACAGAGGTACCTTGCAGAGAACACTTGTAGCATTCACTTGGTCTGTGTCACAAAATCCTGATCCTAAGAGGGGAGGGTAATAATAATAATAATAATAATAATAATAATAATAATAATAATAATAATAATAATAATAATAATAATAATAATAATAATAATAATAACAATAATGAATTCAATTTATAACGTACTTTTCATTAATGAAAATCTCAATGAGGTGATAGAAAGCTACATGAATGCCCAGGAGGGCAAAGGGAAAATGTTATACAGTGACAGGAAGTTTGACAGCTCGTCAAAATAAAATATATAAAAGTATTAAAAAATAAAAATAAAAATGCAAAAATAAAGTATTAAAACAATAAAAAAAATACACAAATCAGCCACTCCTGGGCACCAGCCGCAGAGTCATGAGCATGAGAAAAAAGTAGTGGCTTGTACACTGGAAATTATGGTACCAGATTTGAGCGGTTTTAACTTCTGGCTTTTGGTCCATGGAGGAAGGGATGTGACCCATCCTTCGTTATAATATATCTTGATTGACAAAACCAGAACAAAGCTCCTCTGAACAAAGAAGTCAGCCTGTTAGAAGTCTGCTTGTTCCTTGTTCTGCTCTCTGCCTGTACATTGTTCTCCTGTAGGTGGAGTTGTAGGCTGGCTGTCCTGATTCTGCCTTTCCTGGTTCCAACTCACATAATAATAATAATAATAATAATAATGAATTCAGTTTGTAACGCACTTTTCATTAGTGAAAATCTCAAAGTGCTACACACATTCATACACCGGTAGCGGCAGACTACCATGCAAGGTGCTTTCCAGTCCTACCGGGAGCAACTCAGGGTTGAGTGTCTTGCCCAAGTACACAACGAAACATGGTGTGGGGAACCGGAATTCGAACCGCCAACCTTCCGATCGGGAGACGACTGCCATTACCACTATGCCACGGCCGCCCACACATCATGTGTCCAGTTAAAAAGGTTTGTAAACTCAATCATCCAGGTAGATAAATACAGAAAAGTTTAAATTAGGTCATCTGTACAGTTTCTTTTTTGGGAGAAACGTTTTGTCTTTCATTTGAAAGACGTTGTGCACGATGATCGATCGTTTTGGATGGAACCAGGCAGTTTCTGGGAATTCAACAGGAGGCTGAACACTTCAATGAGGGCTGTTTATGAGACAGATCTGACAGGCTGCAGACTGATGAAGTCTTTCAAATGAAAGACGGAACGTTTCTCCCAAGAAGAAACTGTCCAGAAGACGTGATTTAACCTTTTTTGCATGTGTTCAGTTGTTTCACCTGTGTTCATTTACCTCATCAACAACCACTTAAGATAAACTAAAGTCTAGAACAGACTTCTGGCGCTATCGTGACTAGTTAGCCGTTGCTCTTACACGTACTACTACTAATGTACAGAAAGTAGTGATGACAAAAAAGGAATGTTCGTGCAATCAAATCATTTGAAAAATGGTCCAGAAAAAGGTTAGATCTTGTGAATCCTTGAACACTTCAACCACTGCTAAATCTAATGGTCAGATGAATTCAAGATTCAGTAAGTTCTGACCCATTCACTGCTAACCATTCATCCAGCACTCTGCCAAAGAGACTAATCAGTGCTTTGAGATCACATTCATACACAGATGGGACACACATTGGAAGCAATGAGGGGTTCAGTGTCTTGCTCAGGGACACTTGAGCATGTGACTGCTGTTGGATTCGAACCCCGAACTCTTGCATTGGAGGACGACTGCTCTAAACACTCACTCGCAGCTGCCCGTGTGGCATGGAGGCTGCACAGCTGCAGAAAGAAAAGCTCTGCAGAGAGTGGTGAAGGCTGCACAGAAGATGTTGGAGTCAGTCTCCCCACCATCACAGACATTTACACCTCCAGATGCAGGAAGAGGGCCACCTGCATCATGAAAGACCTCACTCACCCAGCACACTCACTCTTTGCCCCACTCCCCTCAGGACGGAGGTTGAGGAGCATTAAGTGTAGAACCACTAGACTGAGGAACAGCTTCTACCCTGAGGCTGTTAGACTCATGAATATCTAACCAGGATAATCACTGTGAATAAAAAAATCACTGTAATGCCACTTGAATATTGATATGTGCTGCTGACTATCCATATCCATGCTGCTGACCTTATGCTGCTGATTTATTTCATGATACTACTGTATGTTGATTCGTACTCATCTGCTCACACAGACTCATGTACAAAGTACATGCTGCTTTTGTTGGGTGTATAGTTTTTGTAATATTAGTGCTTAGTGTTTTTCTTAGTTCGTATCTTATATCTTATTACAGTTTTTACTTTACAATTGCTACTCTTGTTGGATGTAACTAGGACCCTGTGTACACAATTTTGTTCCACGACATGTACCACATGTGGTGCAAAGGACAAATAAAGAAACACTAACTTTGACTTTATTTGTGATGGTAAAATCAAAAACTGTGTTTGGCAATTCTGACAAAATGTCATAACTTCACTGAAACTCTAATGAAATCATTGTGATCTTATCTTGTTTACAAAAAAATACAATTACAAAAAACAATGTTTATACTTTATAAATGAATGAATATTTCTTGTGTTCTTGCCTGACTGGTGGCAAGCGAAGCGGCAGCTCTTCCAACTGATCCACCAGACCTAAACCAGAATACTCAAAATAAAACACTGAATTACAGAAACACAAAAGATCTAAACGGAACAGGAAAACACAACGAAACCCAAAGGACAAAAATATACCAAGAAAGCAAGTTAGACTACAGGGGATATTTGAAATTACAGAAAAGCACAGATCTGGCTATGATATGATATTTGTTGACCTCATTATGACACAGCCATATCAGAGTCAGAGTCAGAGAGTCTTTATTGTCATTTGCACCGCATGTAGTACATGTGATGAAATGAGATTATGTACACAGGGTCCCAGTTACATCCAACAACAAAATGTAAGAGAAAAACAGTAATAACATCTAGGATATGAACTAAGAAAAACATCCAACTAGAAATACACTAAGCCCTAGAGTAATAGAAAAACATCATTACAAACAGCAGCACGAACATGAGTCATTATGAGCAGATGGTCACAGATGAACACAGCAACAAGAAAACAGATCAGCATCAGCATGATGTGATATTTCACAGTGATTGCTCTTATTATTCATTTATTCATGAGTCTAACAGCCTCACCCGGAATTTACACTACATGCGTTCCGGCTCCGCCCCGCTCCGCAGGTCGCAGCTGAGCGTCTCAAAGTCCAGTTTACACTACCTCCGCTCTGGTCCAGTCCGCCTGGATGCGCCGCTCCGAGATGCATGCGCGGGCATTGCGAGATCGCGCGATAAATCAAGTAATATAGTTTGACAGAATTTTTGTACAAATAAATCCGTATAGAGCTAGGATTAGTCCGCCCGTGGTGATTTTATTTTATAAATACGGATGTTGTGCTCGTTCCTTTTCCTGTTGGTGCGACGTAATCTTTAAAAGTTGACTCCGGCACAGCTCCGGCGTCCGGCAGAAATAGGATTGAGGTCTATTTTGACGGACTGCCGTCCGCTCGCCTCTGCTCCCCGCCGCCGTGCAGAGCCAGTGTAAACGCTCTCATTGATTATAATGGGTGCGTATTTGCTGCGGAGGTCGGACCGGAGTGGGGCGGAGCCAGAACGCATGTAGTGTAAATTGGTGGATCAGAGTAGAAGCTGTTCCTCAGTCTAGTGGTTCTACATTTGATGCTCCTCAACCTCCGTCCTGATGGGAGTGGGGCAAAGAGTGAGTGTGTGCTGGGTGAGTGAGGTCTTTCATGATGCAGGTGGCTCTTTTCCTGCATCTGGAGGTGTAGATGTCTGTGATGGTGGGGAGACTGACTCCAACAGACTTCTGTGCAGCCTTCACCACTCTCTGTAGAGCTTTTCTTTCTGCAACTGTGCAGCCCCCATGCCATATTAACACCAAGAAAAATCTGCACGAAGGTTCCTGTGGTCCTTTCACAGTGACGGCTGCTGGACGGACAGGAACACCATTTGGTAGAAGTAGGCTTGTTGTCTTGGCATGTTGTCGTTTTCCTGCTGTCAACACAATCTGACAACAAGTGATGCCAGAATCTTGATTGTGCTTACTCTGCCACCCACATCCTGCTGACCATTTTTAACAAGTAACCCATTCACTATGAGTGGAACAAAATTTGCACATGGGACTCACCTCTCCATCCATCCATTCTCTTTATCCACTTCTTCTTTTTTGGGCCGCGGGGGGTCACCGGTGCCCATGTCCAGCCATCACTATGCGAGAGGCGGGGGACACCCTGGACAGGTCTCCAGTCCATCACAGGGACACACAGAGACAAATGAAACAAACAATCATTCACTCTCTCTCTCTCACCTAGAGACAATTTAGAGTTACAATCAGTCTAACATGCATGTTTTTGGTCTGTGGGAGGAAACTGGAGTACCTGGAGAAAACCCATGCAGCATGGAGAAAACATGCAAACTCCACCCAGAAAGGTTTATGGACTGGGATTTGAACCAGGGTAACCTGTGTGCTGATCTACCAGTTGTGTCACTGTGCTGCCCCTCATGGGATTCAGAAAGGCTTAAATACTGTTTTTGCAAAATGTAAATACAGTAGTTTTCTAATAAGCTGGGAGAATAAAGAAAAAAATTGCTGTTCTGCCTGTTGTCGTTGATTTTGTTCATATCACTGGACCTTTTGACGTAATCATGCCGAGACTTCACTCAAGGTGCAAAGTGGTGCTTTGAGCAACTCTATCAGGCAAAATTAAGGCACACCGCACCATCGTACATTATTGGATAACAGCCAAGTAAACAAATTCTCCAGTGAGAATGAACATAATGGACATTTCCACAAACTATATACTATGGTTACAATTCAAGTTCAAGTTCGTTTATTGTCATTCGCATCAATATGGTACATAAGGTGGAACAAAGTTGGGTACTCAGGGTCCCAATTACACCCAAAAACAGCAAAAACGTAAAGTATAACAAGAAACAATATATAAAGATCTAAGATATAAACTAAGATAAACAATAAACAATATGCTAAAGTATCTAAAACATACACTAAACACTAATAATGTAAAATAATATGGTATATTAAACAGCCGCCCAAACATGAGTCTGTAGTGAGTAGATGGGTATGAATGAATACAGTAGAATCAAGAATCAAGAATCAAGAATCAAGAAGGTTTATTAACAGTAGCATGTGATAGTCAGTAGTATGACTAATTACAGTAGTCCCTCGCTAATTCAACATTTGTATACTCGCTCTATCAAGTTTTGTGAATGTATAGTACAGAATATTGTAAAAAATAAAAGTTGTACAGGACACATGGTTGTCAACTTTAATATTACTCACATGGGCGTAACAGCCGCGGGGTACGCGTGGGACATGTCCCCCGCACTTTCCATATCAGTGCCCTCTGTCCCCCGCACTTTTTTGAACCATTACAACTGTCTAATCTGCTAATAAGATGCGGTAACTCGTTTTTCCGAACTGTCTATAAACGCACCATGAACGGCACACCGGTGTGACGTACCTGTTTACAAGGGGAGACCGACGTGCTGTTGGGCATTAGCTGCAGAGCGTAACCATGTTCAGCAAACCAGCCAGAGTCAGCAAAAAGCAAAAAACTTTGCACTATTTTTTCCGAACAAGCCCTGTAAGTGAACAATGCTGTTTCATGCAGATAATAATGAGTATGAGACTAGTAAATACTATCATAATATTAGCTAAATTATGACTAGTAAATACAACAGATAATGTTAGCTAAATTATGACTAATGTTAGCTAAATTATGACTAGTAAATACTAACAGATAATGTTAGCTAAATTATGATAATGTTAGCTAAATTATGACTAATGTTAGCTAAATTATGACTAGTAAATACTAACAGGTAATGTTAGTTAAATTATGACATATACTACAGACACTGTTAGCTAAATTATGAATTATAAATACTACAGATAATGTTGGCTAATTTATGACTAATAAACTCTTACAGATTATGGTAGCTAAATCACTAGTAATCTCATGCAGATAGTATTAGGTAAATGATGACTGCTTCATACATGCAATTACAATAGTTGACAGGTATAATAATGGTTTTACATTTCTTGCTACTTAGTTAATGCCAAGAATAAACAATCTTATTTATTTTCTTTGCAAAATTTGTGCTCACTTGCTTTCCACATAATAAAAATCTTTATTGCCACCATAGAAAGAACAATGTCAGGGAGGAGACAAACCAGAGGCCAGCAGCAGGGATGATGGTGATGCAGGGTCTTCCCAGGTAAGGACAGGTTATAACATGCTAAGAAAATGATTTATTACAGGGAGAAACGATGCAGGTTTCAGATCAGGATTTATTTACAGATACTTCAGAATTACTCTTATTCCCACTCCAAAAATATTTTTCATATGTATTAGCACAGAGAGAAGAGCATGTGTCAGGGCAAAGACCAGACTGCAGCACATTGACTGCAGATGATATCTAAATGATGATTAGTTCATACATGCCAATATATTGTTATGCTAGTTAACAAGAATATTAAGGTTGTTTTTACATTTCTTGCTAGTTAGTTAATGCCAGGAATAAGCCTTTTCCAGGTTTAATGTCTGTGCAAAATTTGTACTCACTTGCTTTCCACATAATAAAATTAATCTTTATTGCTACTATAGAATGAGCAATGTCAGGGAGGAGACAAACCAGAGGCCAGCAGCAGGGATGATGATGATGCAGGGTCTTCCCAGGTAAGGACAGGTTATAACATGCTGAGAAAAATGTATTTATTACAGGGAGAAACAATGCAGATTTCAGATCAGGTTTTTTTTTTTTTACATATATTTCAGAATTACTCTCATTCACACTCCAAATAATTTTTGTCTGTATTATAGATAGCACAGAGAGAAGAGCCTGTGTCAGGGCAGAGACCAGACTACAGTACTGATAGTCAGGGACAGCCTGCAGACAGTGACAGAGAAGGGGATGGAGCTTCTTTTACCACACTAAAGCCACATCATCCAGATCCCAAGACCATTGTGTGTCAAAAGTTGGCTAATAAAACTCTAAGATTTCAGAGACAGTGGTATGAGGACTTCCCTTGGCTTCATGTCATCCCAGGAGTTGAAGGAGTACTATGCTTTTACTGTCAGAAAGCTTTTTTAAAGAAGACGTCACAGCTTGCAAAAAACACAGACCAGAAATTCATTTCTACTGGTTTTAAAAACTGGAAGAAGGGCCGTGAAAGATTTGCATTACATGCTAGATCAGAATGTCACAAAATAGCCTTGACAACCCAAATCTATGAGACTAGATCAGTGGATGTGCAACTGTCTAACGTGCGGGCATCACAGCAAGAGAAGGCACGATCCTGTCTTTTAAAAATAATCCGTGCTGTGCAGTTCTTGGCAAGGCAGGGTCTAGCCCTAAGAGGGCACAATGAAAGTGAAGGAAATTTTGCACAGCTGTTGGGATATAAATCTGAGGATGACCCTGAACTAAGAAAATGGTTGAGTTCTCGAGAGGACTACACAAGTCCCAAAGTTCAAAACGAGATCCTGAGTCTATTGAGCCACTCAGTAGTACGTGAAATTGTGGAAAACATCAGGTCACTTCCACAACTGCAGTTTTCTGTGATTATGGATGGAACACAAGATGTATCAGGAAAAGAGCAGGAGGCAGTAGTTGTGAGATATGCTGATCATGATCTGATAGTTCATGAAGAATTTGTTGGCATGTATGAAGTGTCTGAGACCACAGGAGAAAACCTTGCAAAAGTTATTATGGATGTACTACTCCGTCTAAATTTGTCAATTACTGGGTTGAGAGGACAAGCCTATGATGGTGCAGCAAACATGGCAGGAATATATTCAGGAGCACAGGCCATAATCAAAAAGCAATAACCTCTGTCTCCTTATGTACATTGTGGTGCCCATTGTGTGAATCTGATCACAAAACATGCTTCCTCAACCTCTTCTGTTGTCCGTGACTCTTTGCAGTGGGCTCATGATTTGGGAGTTCTGTTTGGCCAGTCAATAAAAATGAAGTCGATTTTTCAGGATATTGTCAAAGCAGAGAGCGGTCCAGTCAAGGCTATCAGGCCCTTGTGTCCAACAAGATGGACTGTACGTACAGGTGCCATTCAGTCGCTACTTAACCAGTATCAGCCTGTATTGCATGCTTTACAGGAAATGGCATCTGGTAAGTCAGATTCAGCCAGCAGGGCAAATGGCTTGCTTGAAAGATTGCAAAAGGGCAATGTAGTTCTTGGTCTCCTGCTTGCCTTGGAGGTTACAGAGGAGTTAGAGTGCCTCAATAAGTCGCTTCAAAGTCGAACACAGACAGTTGATGGTATGCTTGCTGCTGTCACTTGTGTTAAAGAAAGCATAGCTGGCAAAAGAACACATGAGACATTTCAGTCTATCTACAACAAAGCATCACACATGTGTGACAAACTCAACCTTTCCCCAATTGAAATGCCTCGGTTCTGAAACCCTCCCAAACGCCTGTCTGGTAAGGCTGCTGCCCATGCACCTTCATCCTCAGTTGACTACTTCAGAGCAAAATTTTTCAAGGTTGTGCATGGACACTGTGAGTATGCAATTCACAGAATGTTTTGAAAATGAAGGAGTGCTTACGATCAGGAAACTTGAACAAGTACTTCTAACAGGAGTCACAGATGATGATGTTTTGCTTCAGTACCCAGAAGTGAACAGAACTTCTCTTCAAGTGCAGTTAGCAATGTTTAAGTCCAAGTATAAATATCAGTCAAGCAATGAAGCTGCTACCATTCTGCGAGTAATGTTGCCAGAGGTCCGGGGTCTTTTTGAACAAGTGGAAATACTTGTGCG